>CAUYQG010241337.1:0-14754 GCA_963574415.1 Tarsius wallacei | reverse complement strand
ACTAAGTCCATTTGGTCAAGTATCAAGTTTAGGTTCTGGATCTCCTTGTTGATTTTTTGCCTTGATGATCTGTCTAAAGTTGTCAGTGGGGTATTTAAGTCCCCTGCTATAATAGTGTTGGAGTCAATATCTTTTTTCAGTTTATTAAGTAGTTGTTTTATAAATGCTGGTGCTCCTGTGTTGAGTGCATATATGTTTAGGATGGATATTTCTTGTTGATGGATTAAACCTTTTATCATTATGTAGTGTCCTTTTGTATCTTTTTAAATTTTTGATAGCTTAAAGGTTATTTTGTCAGATATTAAGATTGTAACTCCTGCCTTCTTTTGTGATCCACTGGCCTGGAAACTCGTTTTCCATCCTTTAACTTTTAGTCTGTGTGCATCCCTTATAGTGAGATGAGCCTCCTGGATGCAGCAAATAATGGGGTCATGGTTTCTTATCCAGTCCACCATTCTGTGTCTTTTCAGTGGTTAATTTAGCCCATTCACATTCAGGCTAATTATTGAAATTTGGTGGTTTTTCCCTGTCATGAGGTTCTTATAGAGTTGTTATTGTTCCTGTTTATTTGTTGTCTTTCCTTTGGTTTGGGGGTTGATTCGTGTGTTTTCCATATTTTCCCTGTACTCTTATGAAGAACATTGTCGTTCTTTTCTCCTTTTCTTCTGTGTTTAATACTTTCTTAAGTATTTCTTGTAGAGGTGGTCTGGAGGCTGCATAGGTTCTTAGGGATTGGGTGTCTGGGAAAGATTTTAATTCTCCCTCACTGATGAAGCTTGGCTGGGTAGGTTATTCTTGGATGAAATTGTTTATCTTTGAGAACTTTGAAGATTGGGCTCCAAGCTCTCCTATCCTGAAGGGTTTCTGTAAATAAATATGCTGCTATTCTAACTGTTCTTCCCTGGTAGGTAGTCTGACCTTTTTCTCTTGCTGCCTTTAGGATTTTTTCTTTTATAGCTACTTTGTTTAGGCGAATTATTATGTATCTGGCAGTTGGTCTTCTCATTTGTTGTCTTGCTGGGGTTCTCTGAATTTCTTGTGTTTGAATTTTCACATCATTAATGAGGTGATGGAAATTTTCCTGAATGTTTGTTCCAGGGTGATCTCCGTCTCTCCTTCTGCCTCAGGAAGGCCACTTACTCTTAGGTTCGTTCTCTTGAAGTAATTATTCATCCCTTGAAAGTTTTATTTTGTCTTTTAAAGATTCTTTTCTATGTTTTTGAGAGTTTGGTTTAGTTCTATATTTTGGTCTTCAAGTTCTGAGATTCTGTCTTCTGCTTGACTAATTCTGCTTTCCATTCTCATTAGTTTGTTATTATTTCAATCACAGTATTCTTTAATGCTGTTATCTCAGTTATCAACTCCTTCTTATTTTCCTCTTGTCTCTCCTCTATTCTTTTTATTCTGTCTATTAGTGTCTTGATATCTGGGTTTGTAGTATGTGACCAGTCATTCTGGGGGCTCTTCATTGTTTGCATTCTGAGGTCTGTCTTCTCAATATCTGATCTCCCAGGGATCTGTATGAGATCTATATTCTTCTTTTGATTTTTCTCCATTTGGGTAGATTTGCCTCCCTACTTTTTCCTTTTTTTCCCTCCCTTGTCTTTTTTAAATCTGTTGTTGCTCAGCGGGGTTGCTTTTTGTTTCTGTTTTCTCAATCTCCTATTCTTCCTTATGTGAATCTTCTGGCTTTGTTCAATTCTGAGGCTGGACTATAGGTTGAGGGTTATACCTTTTGCAGCTTTGAGATTTACTTGAGGGGGGACCTGTGAGTCAAAATTTATCTGCAGATCCCAGTATCCACTGACAGGTGTATGGATACGCTGAATCCTGCTTCCCACTCCCTTGTAATCTGTACATGAAGTGGGGGTTTTGTTTTGCACCCTGAAAGTAAAATGTTAGAAAAGGGAAAGAAAGGGAACGGGGGGGGGAAGCAGAAGGTGAAGACAGAAGAGTAAAAGGGATAACAGACAGAGGTACCCACTAATAAATGAAAGTAGACCTGAAGACAGATAACAGTAAGAGAAAACAAAAATAAAAACAAACAACAACAAAAAAACAATAGTTACAACAACAAACAAACTAGAACATAAAATCATACAGACACATAAGCTGACCAACCTCCTTAAGATGTACTGTTCCCTTACACAACCATGAGGTCTTAGCTCCCAAGTTGAAGGTTGGGCAGAACTGGGTGGGTGAGTTACTGCAGGTCTCTGCCTAGTCACAGGGCTCCAGATGATCCCAGGTTCTACTGCAGCTGGATCCAGCTGGGGGGAAGGTAGTGTGAGACAGCTGGGTGCTGTATGCTGTAGGTTGGTGTGTCACATGCGGCTTGGGCCTCTTTTTCTTTCTTTGTTCTTAAGTCCCAGGCCGGAGGATGTGCAGAGCTGGGTGGAGCTCATGGGGCAATGCCAGTCTCTTCCAGGCCTCAAGCTCCATCTGTTCTCTGGTCCTGCTGTGGTCCAGACGGTATAGCCAACAAGGGAGCCTGGAAAAGGAGCCTTGGGCCTCCCTGGGTGGTGGATGCTTGCAGCGGGACTGGGCACTACAGCCGGGGAGGGAGCCTGGAGTTCCGTGAGTGGCAGCGGCTTTGGGTAGAGTGGGGCGCTTAGGTCCAGGAGGGGGCCTGGAGATCTGAGGGGCGTATGCGGAGGTCCTCTGTGGGCAGCCAACGGGTGGCTTGAGGCAGAACTGGGCGTTTCAGACAGGTAGGGGTTCCGGCGATCCGAGGGGCAGTGCTGAGGGCCTCTGTGTGCCGTGGCGGCTTTGGGCCTGGTGGGGTGCTTCAGTCAGGGGAGGAGCCCATAGCTCTGAGGGGCAGGCACGTTGGGCCTCCATGGGCAGCGGTGGCTTGAGGCAGGGCTGAGCCCTTCAGCCCAGGAGGGTGCGGGGAGCTCCAAGTCTTGGGCAGTAGGGGCCTCCGTGGGGTTGATGGCTTGAGGTCGGGTTGGGTGCTTCAGCCCAAGCAGGGGCCAGAGCTCTGAGGCGTGGGCACAGGGAGAATCCATGGGGGTGGCGGCTCAAGGCAGGGCTGGGCGCTTCAGCCCTGGTGGTGGCTGGAGCTCCAAGGTGTGGATGCTGGGGCACCACTGCTTTTTAAAGAGTTCGTATAGACTCCTGTATATAATGGTAAGGAAAGAGGATAATACTATTTCAATTTTAGACAAGTTCATTCATTCCTGGCATTTTGAAACAAGTATCAAGTAAAGAAAATTTTTTATATTTTTTACCTATGTAGGGTTGAAATAATTTGAGTCAATGGCAATGAATATTTTTTATTTGGTTTTGCTCCAAATTTAAGCAAGCTATCTTTTTGTTTTGTTTTTTTTAATTTGAGCAAACCAAGTGTTAACCTGGGTTAAAAATAATCTTGCCCAAGTGGGAACTAAAATTTTTCATTTGGCTAAAATTTCTTCTCTCTTCCTTGGAGGTAAAATTGCAAATAATTTCCAGTTTATGCAGGAAATTCCCAGTGTACACCAGCTTAACCCAACAACCAGTCCAACTGGCATCCTCTTTCTGTCTCAGAATGATTCCAGTTTGGATGAATTGTATGATTACCCTACATGTAACCAAGCAACAGATCCTCTTTCCACATTCCCCAACAATTTCAAAAAGCCCATTACAATAGTAATTATCCAACACATTCTAGGAAGAGATGTAGCATCATAGCAAAATATCTCTTTGCCTGCTTATTGTCATTAGAGTTTCCTGCCAACCAGATCTTTTCATATACTCTGAAGCCTACTAAACAAGATATTTGCCTTATTGCTTTAGAATGTAGGATATGTTAATGGTGCAGGCAGAAATAAAATAAAAATAAAGCTCAATTGCATATTTTACATGAATTATTACTTCTGGCACAAACACATTTGACAGAATATGGTATCTAAACATTATGTGCCTATAAAGAGCAAAGAGTTTGTAAACAACAGACCAGACTATTCATGCTTTCCAGGTTGCTTAAATGTGGCTGCCTCTTTCTAGAATGGGAATCCTCATTTCTCCCCATGAAAGCTGGTGTTAATTTCAACTATAAAACAGAAGCTGCAGAGGCTTAAGAAAGAGGACTTTGAAATTATGTAGCAATGGATTTGAATACTGATTAAATATAATTTGTCAGTAATAGTCTGAACCTTAATTTTCTAATCTCTGTGAAGTTGATAATAATTCTTTTATAGAGTTGTTTGGAGATAATAAACACAGAATATCAAACAGTAGCTAATACCTCCTAGGGGCTAATGAGTTGTGTGTTTAAGAGCATTAGGCATTTTGAGACTGTATCCCTCTGTCACCCCGTCTTTTCTCTGTTCTTCACTTTTGCTTTTGGATTTAGCAGCATCTGAACTATCCGTGGAATAATTTCTTTGCTGTGTGCAGCTTCAAATAATATATGGGACCCTTTGAGAAAACCTGTTTACATTGTGCACCGTGGCAGATTCGACTTTCCTTTTCCTCTGGTTTCTCTTTTAGACTGCTTAGCAGAGTTTATTGGGCATTTTTAACTTTTTTTTTACTTACATGATGTGTGTGTACTCTTCATCCAACACTCATTATTCAAATATTTGCCTTATGCAGATAAGCAAAATGGCAGTATTAGATATCAACAGCTTTCTGGTCTGTGTGTACTTTGACTCCTTATCTGTAAAATTCCTCATGTTCTTTACTTATCCCCCTTTGTTTGTAATTCATGCAAGCCTATATCTGCGATCATCACTATAACCACCAAATTTAATTTTAGAATGTGTTTTTCCTTTTTCAGGGGCACTGGGAGGCTGAATTTAAAAATCAGAAGTTGTTCTCCTTGGTTAGAAATGAAGTATCTACAAGCCTCTCCTTGAAACACAGCTTTACCTCAGAGCATTTCCATACCTGGAAGCTGCCACCAAATGAGATGAGACATACCTGAGGAAGGAGGAAACAAATGATGAACTAGGCCAGAAGGCGACTTCTTTGGGTAAAGGTGTCAAATATCGAAGTCTTGAAGAAAAAGAGGATAAAAGAAAAATTGGTGCCATTGCGAGTTCTCTGAGTAACCTGCCTCTGAAAAGAAATGCTAATGGGCAGAGAGGAATTATTTGTCAAGAACAACCAGGAGAAAGTTTAAAATGTGTCATGTTGGGAGATAGTTGATATATTGGATCCCTTCTATGATGCAATCTGTTTTGGAGCAAAATTCAAGACAAGTATGTTTTTCTGGGATCCAAGGGTGATGGAGTTAACATAGTAGCATAGGGAGCACAGTATAGATTTGTATTTATATTTTCTACTTCTGAACTCAGACTAGATTTCATATCTTCACTCTACTGCTTTCTGGCTGTGAAACCTGTGGGTACATCACTTAATCCTAATGTGTCTCGATTGTCTCCTATGTAAAATGGGGATCATAGTAGTTTCTACCACACAGAATTGTGATGGAAGAAATGCATCCAAGGCATTTGGCACCCAAGTGCTTGGATTGTAGAGAACTCTTAATTAATTGTAGCTGTTATTGTTAACATTTTAATTTCCTCTGTCCAAGCACTGTGACAACACTCATATACATAAGTATATTTAATTCACACAACATGAAAGGGTTATTACCTACCCCCTCTATTTTATAGAAAGGAAAATGGAAGATGTAAAGATGTTCATTAATTAGTATAAAACCAGATAACCCATAAATAGCAGAGCTGAAACTGCATCTTTAGTCTGCTTGCAACCAAAGCCTGTTTCTTTCACTGTGTCATACTATAACCAATAAAAGATAAATAAATTACTATTACACTGATAATAAACTAATAGAATAGCTCATCAATATGGACGAATAATTTAAATAATGTAAAAAACCAAAAGAATTATATGGGCTGGATATGTTTAAATGGAACAATCTCTAGTGGCATCTCCTTACATAATGCTACGCTAATACACAAAGGCACACTCTTCAAAAGGTGTGATCGTTGAAGTGTACAATATCCACTTCTCTTTCAATTGTTCTTTCTCAAGATAGAAGAACAATGAAACAAACCTATGAAATTATCTAGTTGTTCTGTGTTTTGATGTAGACAGACATTTGTAAACACCACTCAGAACAGCTGATTTTCCTATTTCTGTGGGTCTCTAGAAATAAAAGCTCGCTTAGCTCTTATAAATAGTATTTATTTCGTATTGAAACCTATCATTGATTTTTCAACATGAAACACCCCAAATGGAGTTTTCATACTTGCCTATTATTTTAATATTCATTCATCATTTCAGCAAATGTTTATTAAAGGCATTATCTGTTGCAGCAACATTTCTTAGTGCTGCAGACAGAACAGCATACAAAAAAATGAAGTCCTCTGCTCTCTGGAGGCTCACATTTCAGTGACAAGAGACAGATAATGAATGGTAAGAAGAGTAAGAAAGATGGGATATGCTGGTGAGTGGATGCTGTGTTGATAATAGGCTGGTCAGGAAGTGCTATATTGAGATGTGACATTTAAGTCAAGACCTGAGGAAGAGGAAGAAATGAGCCCTGGGCATGTATGGAGGAGGAGCATTCTAGACAGAGCGAAAAAGAGGCAGCAATGTGTAGTTGCTCCCACACTGTAGGGACTGGACGAGTTAATAGGTGATGATTAAGAGCTGCAGCAACAGAGACAACAGAGGGCCAGATGATGTAGGGCATTGCTGTCTGCTTTAAATTTTTTTTAAAGGACATTTTACTCTAAGAATGAGAAACCCACTGGAGGCGTTGGAGCAGAGAAGTGACTTCTGCTTTTTAAAGTAAGTGTCATTGACTTAACATTCACAAGTTTTGTTGGGCAACTGTACTCAGTAAACTCTTTTGCAGTTTTTCTTTATCTCATTGTTTCTCCTGTGCACACTATTTTCCATATTTAGCTGAATCATCTAAAATCAGGCAGTTCTTCTGAATCTTGCAAGGACTCAAGTCTGGACTAAAGG
The DNA here is from genome assembly GCA_963574415.1 of Tarsius wallacei. NCBI lineage: Eukaryota > Metazoa > Chordata > Mammalia > Primates > Tarsiidae > Tarsius > Tarsius wallacei. Next base: position 7,824 of record CAUYQG010241337.1, on the reverse strand, counting down.
CTCTTGACAGGTTATCTTTTCTGTTCTTTAATTTTCAGTATCTAGCACAGTGCATGTCACAAAAAAAGATATTAAATATTTGCTTTTTGTCTTCTGAATGAATCCTTGGACACTTCTGTTCTTCCAGGAGCTTTGGTGCTCAAAATGATAGTTTACTCTTATTTTTTTCTCCTTAATTTTTAAGATGTCCCTCAAACACTGGGTGATAATAATGCTTTTTCACGCTCTCTTTTCTCTAATACTTACTAATTATTTCAGGGAATTCATTCAGTATCTTCAACACAACATTTCTAATGTTTATTCACTCCTGATACATGGATTTATTCTATATCTCTTGCTTATTTATCCTTTCTTTCTAAACTCTCTTTTACTTTCATTCTAGCACACTTTCTTTTAATTAATGTATATTTTATATATTATATAATTCATTGCAATACTTTTGCTCTCCCTTTGTGCTTAATTCTTAAGACTAGGGGCTTATGGAGTCTTTTTCCTTCCTTCCCTCTCTTCTTCCTTCCTTCCCTCCTGTCTTCCTTCTCTCCCATCTTCTCTTTCTTCCTCTCTCCTTCCTTCTATAAAATAGATCTGAATACCAATGATTGTACTTTGATGAGAGAAGAAACTCCAAATTATGAAAATATAACCTGAGTGTATGGTTTCCTTGAATTCTGTTAGACCAATAGAATACAATTTACGTGGAAATCACCTGTTTTCTTAAAAAATCAGATCTTCTCCTGCTCCTCAAGCCTCAAAAAGTCTTTCTTGTGTATAAAATAATATTAGGGAGATAACAGAAAAGTCAAACTGACTATGTAACTTTTCTCTCCCTTTTTGTGCTAGATAAGTTTTCTATAATCATATATCAAAATGTGCTTTTCAACATAATGCTATTCTCCCTTCATTGTTTTATCCCAATCTACACTGCAATCCTCTTACAACATTTACTTTTTACACATTTGCAGCCTCTGTCCTCCAAGACACATATGGATGGGTACAAATTAGAAGATTTACATGAATATAGAATTGACTTCGAGAAGATGTTTGATGCTAGGATTTTTGAAATATTTCTTCTCAAGTAAGCAGATTTACTAAAGATCTTCAGAGATTCTGCTGTGGTTTCTATTATGATGACAATCATAATAGAATAAGCTGAATATAATGATATGTTATATAATGATCTTGAAAGGCCATGAGGGTGAATAGCTTTTAAAGTAAAGAACAAAGTTATTTTAAATTATTATTAAGTTGTTGAATCAGGGACAAGAGAATCAATGCTGTTCACATGTAAAGATAATTTTTAATTGGTATAACAAGTACAAAATTTAGGTCACAATTATAATGAATACTTGTTACTAGGATGATTAGAGATAATAGATTATGTTCTTATATTGGCTCTGCTTTTGGACATCTGCTTTATAGGCCAAGCCATTAAAAGTTTCTTATTTGACATTGTGTGTGTGTGTGTATGTGTGTGTGTGTGTGTGTGTGTGTCCTTAGCATATGCTACAGTTGGACTGAATCTTTATTATTGCAGTGACCTCTCAAGGGTACTGATATCTCAGCTATTGCAAACACTCTATTACTGAAACTTCTTTTTCTTCATCCTTCTGGAAACTGGTAAATTGTTTTCAGTATGAAATGCCCAATTTACAGGCACTGAGATAATAGTAGCAAATGATTTTATCATCACTATTTAATTCTTACTCTACTTTGCTATGTGTCCAGTTACGTGACTATGCAATATTTTCATGAGGGACTTGAACTGTCATGATGTCTGTGATCTTATGTGCTTTCAAGAAGGCCAAATCTTTGAATAAGAAAGAAATATTTTAATAACACTAGTACTGGACCTCAGAATTATGGAGAAGACAGTGGGCTTTTAGAAAACAGGCTTTAAAACCTCAAATTCACATGATGTGTCATTAAAAAGTGTTGTGTTTCTGTGCATGCATATATGTGGGTTGATCTTTCAGATTTTAGTGAAATTGAAGCCATGAATTTGCTTTCATCTATCAAATGATTATAGGGATGTTAGTGATTATTATTATAATATCCAAACCATCTGTAGTCATCTCTGTTGTTATGACAGCCAAGCATCCCTTTCTCTTTGCTTTGGGACAATCTCTTGAATTTTCTTTGGGAATCATGAGTTCGACATTGTGCATGTATGGTCTTTTGTTTGGACTTTTAAACACAGAAATAGTACCACAGTTAGGCTCAAGTAAAATTAATCACAAAGCTCAGGGCCCATGCTTCAGGATACCTTGAACTTTGGAGTCTTCAATGGTGCCTAGAACCAGTCAGTGAAGCATACCATCTAGGCGGGGTGCCCCAGCCTAGACTAAAACCCATATGGGCTCTGGTTCTTTGTCTTTGGAAGAACTCTACAACCTTTTACCTCATTCTACCCCACATAAGGGCTTACCTACATGCCCCCAAAAGTTATAGGACTGGTGACTGTGAGATCATCCCAAGGCAAGGATTCATAATCCTGGACTGGTTTCAGGAAAGTGACTTAGTAAGTGTAATGCTCCTGCAGACCACCACACGATTTATTTCACAAGATTACATGAGATTGTACTATTGGCACAGTGCTAACACTCTGATTTTGGGTGAATCTTGCTCCCATTGAACATTGGAAGATTTCATAGCTCTGGGCTGTAAATAATATACCACAGATCATTGGAACAAGTCATGTATGTTCTTGCTTGCCTGTGTTCTGAATATAGTACTGCCTCTGGTGAACAGAATTGGAGAGTGGTGGTGCCATCAGGAGTCTTTGTTCTGTATGTTTTTTGTCATTGACACTTAGGAGGTCACATAATATCCCCTCAGTTCTGTGGTATATGTCAGACAGTCCTTTGAGGGTCACCACATTGACATGCTGTGAATGTTTTCAAGACTATTGTTCCACAAAGACAAAAGACCAATCCAATTAGGGTCCTTTCTTGCCTCCAATATTTAAAATTTATTAAAAGACATAAACCACTCCAATTCCACTTAAAATTGAGCTGGAAGTCTTAGCTTGTACAATAAGGCAACAAATAAAAGGGAAATAAATTTTTAAAAATAGTAGACAATATGAATCTACAAGTAATATACAAAAAAATCTAAAATTAATGAGTTTAGTAAAATAGTAGCATAGTAAAAACACAAAAACCAACTGAATATTTATACACTAGCAGCACGTATTTAGAAATCAAAATTAAAGTCCATTAACATTAAATGAAAAATAATGAAATCTTTATGTATATATCTAACAAAATTTACAAGATCTGTGTGCTGAAAACTGTGAAATACTGATAAAAGTAATCAAAAGATCTAAATAAATGGAGAGATATACCATGTTAATGATTAGAAAATCATCAAATCATCCCAAAATTACTATAAGTTTAACTCAATAACAATAAAATTTCAGCAGAAACTTATTTTGGAAGGTATTGACAAGCTGATTCTAACATTTATATGCAAAGGCAAAGGACTAGAATAGCTAAAACAATTTTGAAACAATATTACTCAATTTTAGGATATACTACAGAGCAATGTAATCAAGACAGTGTAATATTTGAAAGGAGACAGACATAAAGCTAAATAAAACAGAATAAAGAGTACAGAAATAGACCCATATAAATACAGATACTGATCAAACTACAAAATCAATTCAATAAAAAGCTTTTTCAATAAATGGTGCTGGAACAATTAGGTATCCATAGGAAATAAAACAAAACCTGTCTTGATCTAAATCTTACAATTATACAAAAGTGAATTAAAAATGGATCATTGATTTAAATATGAAATGTAAAACCATTAAGTGTTTGAAAAAAATCAGAGAAAATCTATTTTTAGCTTTCAGTTTTGTGATGAATTTTTAGGCATGGCACCCAAAACATTACTCATAAAAGAAAAAAAATTAGCAAATTGCATACCAACAAGAAAGGACCAATGTGACAAATAAATAGCTAAGACTTGACTAGAGTGCATGGGGGAGTGGAGATGCATCTCTGGTGATTAGAAGTCCAGAAGGGCAGCTTGGAAGCACTTGGCCCCTGCAGCCCTGTTTCTCTCATCTGGATTGGATCCATCCAGAAATAAAAGGGACTTCCTATTTTTGGGAAAAGGTAATCGGAAGAGCCCACCAGCTCCCATTGTCACCTCAAACACCTAAAGCCCTTACTGCAGGAAAATTCCAAAGTCCTCACAAGTCCCAAATCCAGTTTGAAGAGTTATTGGGAATTCACCCAGTTACATTGCATCAAATTAGGAGCACATGATGTATACTCCTCATGACCCTATGAGGTAAGTTGCTGTAGCACAAAACCATTTTAAGACCAGAACCACCTCTGAAGTGCACCTTGCTCTGAGGGCCAGTAACCACTGTACCTCTCTAGTACTTGGGCTCCATCTTCATTCTACCAAATCCACATAAATGGCTTAATGCCATATCACAGCTATGCAGCATCTGACACCTGAATTGGTTGTAATTTGAGTCCTGCATATCAGGGAAGCCAGTTTTTGCTGCCAAACTTCCAGTGGAGAAACAGTCTGGCAGCCCTGCCCGGGACAAACCTGCACTTGAGCCAGCCAAACAACTATGTGTCCTCTAAGTATGAAAACCCTTGAGACTCCAAGTAGCTGATACTTCCCTGGCCAGCAGAATGGCTATGTGCTCATGCTTAGGCCCTGAAAAACAGCCCTGTGGCATCCTTGTACCCTGAAGATATACCACTGGCCTGCCTAATGAACCTGTACTTCCATTAGGGGTCTGAGAAACAGTCCTTCAGGGCACTTCTGGTGGGCATGCCCAAGGCTGGCTAAGCAGCCTTGCACCTGTGTTTGAGACCTAAGAAACAGCCACATGAATCAGCCATGGCAGACATACCCTCAGGTTAACTGAGCAGTCATGAGCTCATATCCTGGGTCCACGAAACAGCACTGTGGGCTGCTCTGGCAGGCACACCATTAGGTGAGCTGGGGTCCCTGCATCACATTCTGAGCCTGAGAAGAAGCCCTGTGGGCTGCCCCTGGCAGACATGTTCCTGGCCCAATCAAGCAGCTGTTGGTCCATATGCTGACCTAGAAAACAGTCCTGTAGACCACTCCCAGCAGACACACACCCAGGCAAGCCAAGAAGCCATGTGACTACATCTGAACCTGAGAAAAACCTCTGGGGCAAGTTATGCAGCACTCTTTCAGGCCTGGGAAATAAAACTATGCCTCTCCCTATCCCTCCCCAATGGGCATACTTCCAGGTCAGCCAAGCAGCCTTGCTCCTGCATCTCAGGCCTGATAAACAGTCCACAAGCTGTTTCTGGAAGATATGTCTTCAGGTCAACTGAGCAACCACATGCTAATACTCCCTGCTGGAGTAGCATCTCTGTGACCCCAACTCCAGTAAGCCCAACCTCAAGTTGTTCAACTGACCATGTGAATGCATTTACACATGACTTTAAAAACAGCTTAGTGCCTCATCCCTGGCAAAGTCATAACAGCATCATCACATACTCAGACTAAGCCACTGAGAATGTGCAAATAGCACTAGTGTGGATTACAGTTGAAGACTCTACATGGAGACTACACTAGTGCATACCTAGATGCAAGGTCAATACACCCTACCAAAATGACACCCCAAAACCCATTCATACAAAAATGTCTTTCCCTACAAAACCTATTTCATAAAATTGGAACAGATGGTTATCCACCAGATGTGTTGAAATCAACATAGGGACATGCTAACCATGAAAAAGCAAGAAAAAGAATTACTTCCAAAGGAAAATAATAAGTCTCCAGTAATAGACCCCAATTATAAGGAAATATATGAGATGTCAAAAAGAGTTCAAAATAATAATTTTTAAGAAACTCAGTGAGATACAAAAGGATATACAGACCATTCAATTAAATCAGGAAAACAACTCATGATTTCAATGAGAAATTCAACAGAGATGGATATTATTAAAAAGAACCAAATAGAACTCCTATAGCTAAAGGATTTAATAAACAAATAAAAAATAAATACAACTGAGTTCTTCAACAACAAAGTAGACCAAACAGAAGAAAACAGTTTCTAAACTTGAAGACAGGTCTTTTGAAATAACACAGGCAGACAAAAATAAAACAATGAAGAAAATCTACAGAATTTATGGGACACAATTAAGCAAACAAATATTTGTATTATGGATGTCCCAGAAGAAAAAGAGAGGGAATAATGTGAGGAAAACATTAATTAAACAAAAACAGAAAAATGTCTCAAGTCTTGGGAGAGGGATGAACACCCAGGCCCAGGAAGCTCAAAGAACCCCACATAAATTAAACAAGTCCTATCTGAGGCACATAACAGTCAAATTGTCAAAAGTTAAAGACAAAGAAATAATTGTAAAAGCAGCAAGAAGAAAATCTCAACTCACTTCTCTATGATGGAATGTACATTAGACTAACAGTTTGATGACTACCAGAAAACTTATAGGCTAGGTGAGAATGGGATGGTGTATTCAAAACAGTAAAAACAAAACAAAAACCCATCAGCCAAGAAAATTATACCCAGAAAAATTATCCTTCAGAAATGAAAAAGAAGAAAAATATTTTACAGATAAGCAAAAACTAAGGAAATTCATCACCTCTAGACCAGTCTTACAAGAAATAGTAAAGAAGAACTTATATCTGAAACTGAAAAGACAAGACCACCATCATGAAAACAAGAAAAACTAGAAAACTCACTGACAGAGTCAATATATAGAGTCAATATAAAGGAGAAAGAGGAAGAAGTAAAACTGGAAAAATTACTACAAAAAGTCATCCAACTACAAAAAAAAACAAGAAAGGAAGAAACAGAAAATGTACAAAACAACCCAAAATCAATCAATAAAATGACAGAAATATTCACCTATTAATAATAATTTGCATTTTTATATTATGTTCTCGGTATAAACACATAGCTTTTGTCACAAAGAACAAAATGCTGTAATAGAAAAGTTCTAGATTATAAATCAGGAGACCAAATTCTATAAATATATGGGAAGATATTTCTTTTTAATAATATTGAATCTTCTAATCCATGAACATGAAGTGTCTTCTATTTATTTATGGTTTGTTTAATTTTTTCATATAGTTTTTGATTTGATCTTTGTTAGCATACAGAAATGTAATTAATATTTTATGTTGATTGTGTATCTTGCAAAGTTATTGAATTCCTTTGTTATTATAGTAGCATTTTTTTTTGTAGAAGCAGTCCCTCTTCGTTTTTTGTTTTTTATTTTTTTATTTTTTTTTGGATGAATAGCAAGTTTACTCTTAAGTATATATCAAAAAAACTTGTAATACTACATATATTCCAGGAAACATGTTAAAAATTTCCTTAGACTTGTTAATTATAATAAGCATATTAACAATAATAGAATGGAGACATTAACTATGTATATCCATACATTAACTACTATAAGTCAAGAAAATAAACAAGATGTCCCTACACATAACAACATGAATGAATCTCACAAAAATTAATGTTGAGCCAAAAACATTCATAAAAGAATGTGTATTGTTTCATTTACATGAAGTTCAAAAAGAGTCCAAATAAACATACAGTACTTCGGGTTGTATATGTTGGTTAGGATAATGGAACAAAGAATTAGAAACTGATTAGAAATTGTTTTTTTTTTTTTACCTTAAACTGCTTCTAATTCTTTTCTTTCTTTTTTTTTTTATTAATCAGTATTTTTTATTATCATATTGTGGGGTACAGTTAAGGATTAGATATACAAATATGCTTCATTCAGACACCCTTGGTGATAAAAGGTGTCTCCCCGTCCCCAGGCAGATATTGAGTATCATTAA
>CAUYQG010241334.1:0-17298 GCA_963574415.1 Tarsius wallacei | reverse complement strand
AGAAACTTGCTGCTGTGGTCTGAGTGCAAGCATTCATGGGTTGGAAATTTGGTCCCTGGTGTGTGGCTGTGTTGGGAGGTGGGGCCTTTGAGAGGAGATTAGGTCACTGAGAGGGATGGAAGCCGCTCTCTCAGGACTAATTCTCCAAGGAGGTGGAATTCACAGGATCATTTGTAAATACGCAGGCAACACTGAAAGAAGCAGAGAGGGCCCTTAATTATTGAAATGCACACCACGAAAATTCAGTGAAGGACTATGAAGACCTAAGGGCTGAACAGTCCCCTAACTGCGTCCCCAAGGATGAGATGCATATCAGGGCCACACAGGATGATTTTAGGTGGAATCAGGCACAGGATTCACTGAAACAAGTAGAAAGAAAGTGTTTTTTCTAGTCTTTTGTCAACGCATCTGTTTAACTCCAGGATGAAGTCTCAGTTTGGAGCTAATATGTCTTTAACACTTCTCTGACACTTGCCAGTCTCCCTTTATAACAAGTGAGCTACCTTGGAGAAGAAGCAGCATCCTGCAAGAACTCAGAAACTTTGTTTTGTTTTCGTTATATTTACTTTTAAGAGACACCAGTTTTCTGTTTATAGTAGTTGTGTCAGGTTTATTAAGTGCAAGTAAAAGTCTATTAAATTTTAATTCAAATTAAATTTAAAATAAAATTATTGCAATAATTTTACAATAAAATTAAAACTTAAAAATTATTATTAAAATTAATGATTTAAATTATGAAAGTTACTTTTCATAATTTATTAAAATACTCTTTATTTTTCTAAAATAATTTAGAAGATTTTATTAAGTTATTAAAATCATTTTCAAATAAATTGAATTATTAAAACTGAACATTCTTAAATTTAAAAACTTGAATGTATTAAATTTAAGTAGAAATCTCAGTTATATAAAAAGAAAATGTTAGATGCCTAATAGCAGAGTCAGGATGGGTAATGTTATTCTACAGTAATCCCCAAAACTTTAGTGACTGACCACAGCAAAGGTTCATCTTGGGGAGGGGGGTTTACAACTCTCCAGGTCATCACCCCTCTCTCGGGCTCAGCATTCCAGGCAGCTTCTATCTTGTGATGCTAGCTCAGCATTAAGTGGCAAGGTTTGCCACAGGACAGGGAAGTGAACTGGAGCATCCTTCATAGGTAATTAAAAGCATTGACTAAGAAGTGACACATCACCTTTCGGCACAGCCCATCGGCCAGAACTAGTCACATAGCCCAGTTCAACTGCAAAGGGTGCTGGGAAATGACATCTTCCATCTGTTCAGCTCTAATAATATTTACCATATCTTTGGATATGCTAAGAGGGAACAAATACCTAGCAACTACATACAGGTAAGAAAACATCTTAAAGGTGAAATGGCATGATTAAAATCTGGGAAACACTAGATTGTAGTACACTGGTATCACTTAAGAAGGCTTAGGCTAAATTTGCCTCAATAAGCTTAAACAATAAGGAAACTTATAATGTTGTATAAGGGAAGTCCAGGTTTTCAAGTTGGCTGGGGTTTCCGGCTGATCCCAGCATTCTACAATATCATCAAGGACCCAGGTTCTTTCCATGTTTCCACGCCTTCAGTCTTGGCTCCAGCTTCAGGCTGGTCACAATGGCTGCAGCAGTTCCAGGAAAGGGACAGGAAGGGAACTTTTCTTTCTTATTTCCCCTTTATTACATAAAGGAAGCATTTCTCATGTGTCATTGGCCAGAAGTGGGTCACTTGGCCATTGGTAAACCAATCACTGATGAGGGAGTAAGGATATATTATTGGCTTAGGCTAATGTGATTCACTCCTGAGTGGGTGTTGGAGCCACTTCCTTAAGGGATACTTAAGCAAAATTGGGTGAAGTCTGCAAGACAGAAATGGAGGAGTCCTATTTAGCTGAGAGAGAGAGAGATGGAGATGGAGAGGGAGAGGGAGAGAAAATAGACAGATGTAGGTTGGTGGATGGATGGATGAATGGATGGTTGGATAGAAACATACACAGAGATTCAAACATCTGGGACATGTAAACCTAAATTTACTGCTCTCCAGGAAAAGGGTAGTTGTTAGGTATTTGTTCCCTCTTAGCATATCCAAAGATATTGCTTATTCTGATATTGCTTACATAATTGCTGCATCTCTTCCTCTCTTTGCATAGAAATAACTGTCTTTTACATACAACACACCACCTTTTAGCAAAGTAATTGAGTAACTGTAGGACCTCTGTGGGCCCTGTGGTCTCCTGTGATCTAAGAAAATCATGTTCCTTGAGTGAATGAAGCAATCTTTCAGGGCCCTAGTTCAGTAATTCTCCAAGACCAATTCATCTACATTTCAGAAGGTGCCCCATACCACCTGACTCAGTGGGGAGTGGTTAATCAGGTTTGCCCCATATGGAAACGTCTCTCGGTCCCCATGGGGCTTTAGCAGCAAGTGATAAAGCAGTGACAGCTCTGGGTGGGAGCCTTGGACCCTGGGACTCTGTTCACATTTTCAAGTTCCAGACCCTCCTGGTTGATCCACAGACTCCTCATGTGTAAAACGAAGATCGCCTTGAGGTGGAAAGTTTTGCAGTTCTAGAGTCTGAGAACACAGGAGGAGCTGTGGAAGAGGAGGCCAGAGGGTTGGTGAAGGGGAACTCGCCTGAATGAAGGCAACAGCTGCGGTCACTATAGGAGAGGGTGAGAGGGAAGAGGACATCGATATCAAGCCCTGCCTTCTTATTCCAAACCTTAATTGTGCAAGAAATAGATCTTTGATTCTTTGGAAGTCGACCTACCCCCCAATTTGAGCTTCTTTCCTCTGAATCGCAGTCAGTTCTCAAGTCTCCCATTCCCCCTTGCCAGGGCAATAGCTACAGGGCTCACGTAGTACTACCAAGTGTCAGAGGGAGACGTGCCTGCCCTTGCTGTTGACATGCACCGAGGTGCCACCAAGACACCCATCCTTCCTGTCCAGTTGGCCCTTCAGGTATAGTGGCCATTTGCATGCCATGTCTGGGGACACTGGAATTCTGCAAAGTCATCTGTTCCCTTGCCCTCCTAGGTTAACTCACAGCCATTTCCTCTCTGAGTCACCATTTGCAAGCAGAGAGCAGGCACTCATTTGCAAAATGTGGGAAGATTCAGCGTTATAACAAAGACCCACATGAACCGTGGCTTACGCCAGATGAAGTTGATTTCCCTGTGATGGCAGACAGGCAACCCCACCTCAACTTAACCATTAGGTGAAGCGTGGCAGAACTGGGGAGATCAGGTCATAGGGAGGCCAGGAAATTAGAAGGCTTGTCAGTGGGTGCTGAAGATGGGGTAAAGAAGAGGACAATGGGACCGGGATCAGAATCCCTCTAGCTGGTAGAGGAAAGATGGTGGAATCCATCCATGAACGTGATCTCCAATAGCAGCAAGACTTCCAAGAGATGGTCGAGATGGAAAACAACGATTTGGAAATGCTCATGGTAGAAGAGGAGTGTGAATAGACAAACATCTCCCTTTCCATGCAATTACTGAAGGGACAGAGCCAGCACTCCCCATGCAGAAGAAGCCTCAGAAAAGCTGTATAATCAGAGAAACACAATTTCAGTTCATAAAACCTTCCAACTTCTTCAATTAAGTCCAGGCATGTTCAACCTTTAAGAACGCCCTCCCTTCTTGCACAAGTCCGTTCTCAGGCACAGTCCCAAAGCTGCCTTGAGAGTGAGCTAAAAGATGCTCAGAATATTTCCCCAACTGCACCAATCTCTTAAACCCCATTGCAAACACAAAGAGAAAGCTAAGTCTTGGTTTCCAGATTTGTACAGCTTTACCTCCTTTGGCCTCTATTGTTGATGCCTGGGAGGCCCCAGTTACTGGAAGAGACAGCCCCTTGTGTAAACAATGCTGCCACATCCTGATGTCATGGCTCAGGATTTTAGAACTTCCAGGTTCTGGCCTTTTCTATGGGACTTTCCAAATTCTGTCCCTTTTCCCAAATTTAATATGAAAAAATAAATTTCAAGTTGCAGGGATGTAGAAATAGAAGAAGGTGCATAAGGATGCTTTCATTTATTTGAAAAATTTGTGCCGAAATAGCTGTGATGAAAGACCAGAAAGAAAACTGGTGGAATGAAAGGCTAAAGAAATAATAATTCTAAAAGGTATTATTATTATTATGTAGGGCTTACTAATGGGCCAGACCCATCAATTCACACACAGGATTGCACCTAACCACAACAGTGCTTTGAGGTGAGTGTAGTTATTTTCTCCATTTTACAAATGGGAGGGGGGGAGCACTTATTAATTTTTAGTTGTATTGATTGATTGATTGATGTACTAGTCAACTTCTGAGCAGAAATGATAGCTTTTGCTTGAAAAAAAATCAGGCAGAAAGTGATGTGTTGTTCCTGATACAGTCTATTTCTGTAACTTACCGCCAAATAGTAAGCCTCCAGGGCCCTGACTTTGACCTTTGACTCTTGATATTTCTTCTGCTTCCTCCCGGCCTCTGGAGGCCTGGGTGGGCCTGGATTCACTCTCCCCACCTGTTTGCTTTCCTCATCCTGGGTGAGGGGATGGAGGGTTTTTAGCATGTGCAGATGTATTTTCCTTGGACCACCCAAAAGTCATAAACCAAGGAGGGATTAAAATACCTATCCCCTGAGTGTCTCTTTAGGAGGTGACTAAATGATGGAAAATGAACATGAAGTGTCATGGGAAGAAAGCTTGGGTCAGACAGCTGCCAAGGACTCCTGAGTTAGCAGTTAGAGCTCACACCTTGAGTCAATCACCAACTAGAATATTCCCCAGAATAATGTCACCAAAAGCCCGCTGACTCGGTGAATTTTCTCAATCGTGATTAACTGGGGGAGGCTGGGGAGAAGGTCAGCATGTCTTCTTCTGGAAGGTCTCAAGTGCTGCTGTGAATTTGTCACTGAGAGAAATGCTGATGCGTCATGCTGGTGAATGTCCCTGCAGCACAGACCATGGAGGCAGCTGAGTGGAGAAGCAAGGTTGAAAAGCAAGAGTTATAAAAGTAGATAGAGCTGGTCCACATATTCCCTCCGGGGAGACTTCTGGTTTCTGCCAAGATGGAGTAGCACCATCCCTCCAGGTCCTACCCCTTGCAACTAAAAACCCTGACTATAACACAACAGATGGCCCTGTAAAGACTCTGAAATGTGAAATGAAGGAAGCAGACTCTTTGGGAACCTCAAGACTTAAGGATTGTCTCTGGGACGTTCCCTCAATTTTCATGTTGCCTCCCATCTATCTAAGACATGGTGTCGCGGAAGCCCAGAGACCCAAAGCATCAACAGGCCCAGACAAAAGTGATCCTTGGAAAGCCTCTTTCCCCTAGTCAACATACCAGGAAAGGTATAGAGTAACAGAACAGAAAACCTTTAGGACCATACCTACCCTACTCTGGCCAACCAAATACCAATGGAAAAACTCTTCTTTCCTCTGCGATACTCCACTCGCTTGTACTGGCAGAGTGAGTAGGGACATAATCTTCCATTCTCTGCCTGGTAGTGGGCAGTGCTTTGATTCCCTTGCCGGGGTGGGAATAGGGGTGTTCAGAAGTCAACAGACTGAAAGTACCAATATAAGGAAGAGTTTGGCTGTACTTCTCCACCATTATTCCCACCCTCCATGCTAGCAAGAACCAATGCAGAGCTGAGCCTCTAATCCCTCCCAGAATCAACGAGACTGAAGGAAGTGGTATGATGATGAGAAAGGGATAGTCTCTACTCTAGTTCCTCCACACCTCCTTGATGTCTGTGGGACCCAGTGGGTCGCTAAACCTCTACCCTGAGACTCAAGCTGAATGAGTATAAATGAGGCAGGGCTAGTAGGCACTCTGCTTCCCCCTCCCTGGTATTGGTGGGGCACAGAAAGGAGCTGAGCTTGTTCCCCCAACTAGAAGTAATAAAGCGGTGTGAGTTGGTGTCAGTGGTACTGAGCAGAAAGATGAATTTCCACCCTACTATCTGCAATGAAGTGGTGTGAGTTACTGTCCACTTATGTGAGGTGGGTCAGTGGATTCCCAGGGACAGTTGAGCAACCACCCCATCCTAGATCTACATGTCATACCCAAGCAGGATGACCGCCTGCTGAAAAAAAAAAGAGTAATCAAGATTCAGTCTCACAGCATAATTCCCCAAATGTCCAGAATCCAAACAAAATTTACTCATCATCCCAAGCACAGGACAATCACAACTTGAGTGCAAAAAGACAACCAAAAAACGAGATGGTTTGAGATGATCTGACAAGAATTATAAACAGTGTCATAAAAATGCTTCAGAAAGCAGTTATGACTACATAAGAAACAAACAGAGTAATAGAGAGTCTCAACAAAGAAAGATTTAAAGAAGAATCTAAAGGAAATTATATAACTGAAAAAAATGCAATAACCAAAATAAGAATGCTGTGTGATTGCAATAGCAGAATGAATACAACAGATGAAAGAATAAGTGAGCTTGAAGATGGAACAATAGAAATTATTTGAATGATAGAAATAAAATTGATAGAAAAAATGAATAGAGAGAGCCCTCGGGACCTGTGGGATAATGCCAGAGAATCTAATATTTATATCATCAGAGTGTCAAAAGAAGAGGAGAAAGAGCATGGGGCTGAAAAAATGTTTAAGAAAAATAATGGCTGACAATATCTCAAATATGATGAAAGATATAAGCCTAAAAGACTGAAGAAGTTGAATGAAACACAAACAGAATAAACCCAAATAAATCTACACTAAGACACATCGTATCATAATCAAGCTTCTGAAAACTAAAGACAAGTAAAAAATATTGAAAGAAGCTACAGAGAAATGAACTGTTACTTAGAGCAGAACATCAATTTCATTCCCAATAGGTTTTTCATCTGAAACTGTGGAAGAAAAAAGGAGTAGCCCTACACTTTTCAAGTGATAAGAGAAAAAAACTGTCAACCACAAATTCTATATCCAGCAAAACAATTCTTCAGGATTGAAGGGGCAATAAAGAAATTCTCAGGCAAAGAAAAATGAAGAGAATCTGTCTCCAGCAGATCTACCCTTAAAGGAGGGTGATGGGACATTCTCTAAGGAACCTAAAAAAGGAAAGAATAATGATAAAACTAGGGTAAATCTCATAGACCCTACTAATCCTCGTGAGTGTTAAGAATTCCATTTGATCGTTAGAGCAAAAACCGCAGCACCATCTGAGGTGTCATTCAACACATAGAGAGGAAATAACTAGGGCAACTATATTTTTCAAGTAGGGAAGATAAAGGGACCTAAATAGAAGTAAGTTTTCTAAATTTCACTCTTGATACTAGCAGACTGTGATAAGTCATGTAGCTACATTGCAGAATCCAGAGCTACCACAAAGAAAACTATAAAAGTCATAAAGCCCAAAACATTATAAATATATTAAAATGGAATTCTAACAATGTTCATGTAATCTACCAAAAGAGAAGCAGAAGAATGAGAAACAGAGATAACAAGCAAAATAAATATTAAAATGGCAGACCTGAACTGTAACAGATCAAGAATTAATGTTAATGTAAATGTTCTAAATACAGTAATTATAAGACAGTGGTCAGCAGTGTGGATTAAAAAAACTCCACAACTTAACTGTATGCTTCAACAGGAAATTCGCCTGCAAAATAATAGCATAGGTAGGTTAGGAGTAAAAAGAAAAAAAAAGATGGAATAATATGTATCATTCAAATATTAATTTTAAAAAGAAGAGACTATGTTGATATTAGATAAAGTAGGTGTTGGAACCAAGAAAATGACTAGGGACAAAGATGAGCATTTCATCATGATAAAAAAATCTCTTCCACCTCTGCCACTTGCCATCAATCATGCCAAGCAACCTAACCACTTTGAGCGTCAATTGCTTCATCACTAAAAGAGGGACCATAACCACATATGACGATCAATTACTTAGTACATCAGCACATGGTAAAGGCACAATAAATGAAGAACTGCCATCATCATTGCAAATAATGTATATTTCATCATCACCATTTACATAATGTATATTTGTCAGGTTACCCACACCAGTCTGTATGTATGTGTGTGTGTGTGTGTGTGTGTGTGTGTGTGAGAGAGAGAGAGAGAGAGAGAGAGAGAGAGAGAGAATAGTCCTAATATGAAATTTACTACTTGAGAGAGAGAGAGAGAGAGAGAGAGAGAATAGTCCTAATATGATATTTACTACTTTAACCATTTTCTTAAAAGTCAGGGTCTCACCTGTCACTCAGGCTGGAGAGCAGTGGTACAAACATGGCTCACTGCAGCCTCGACCTCCTGGGCTCAGGTAGTCCTTCCACCTCAGCCTTCCAAATAGTAGGGGCTACAGGCACATGCCGTCATGCCAGGCTAATTTTTTTTTTCTAGAGACAAAGTCTCACTATGTTGTCCAGACTGGTTTTGAACTTCTGATCTCAAACGACCCCCCTGCCGCAGCCTCCCAAAGTGCTGGGATTACAGGTATGAGCCACTGCCCCCAGCTTAACCATTTTTAAGTACAACGCAGTGGCATTGAGTACATTCACGTTGCTGTTCAACCACCACCACTATTCATCCTCAGAACTTCTTCATCCTCCCAAAATGAAACTCAGCACCCACGAAACACACCAGTTCCTTTAAAAGAGAAAATGTAACATAAACAACTTTCAAAAACAGGTATTGAAAGACTGAAAGGTAAAAAGGGAATTCTGAGAACCTGCAGGTGCAGGAATTTAAGATGGACTCAGTAACCACCCTTTAGTTGGGATTATGGGAAATGGGGGCTTGGAGGAGGGGTTCTGTGGAGCCGAGACCCAGACCCTGAGGGAATGACACTGAGTGGCTGGTGCCATGTCTCTGGGCAGGGTGTAAGCCCCAGGTGGGGGATCAAACCCTGGAAAGTGGAAGCAGCCGCCCTTGCCAGGGTGAAGGACCCTTGATGCTGTGATGTTGGTGGACAGAGGGGAGCGTGTCTCTTCCATGTTCTCCTGCTTTGGCCTCCAGTGGCCCCCATCTGTGGAACCCAGCAGGGCACAGCTGTCAAAGGCCACGGATGGACGGCCCAGCCCCACTCGAGCACACGATGCAGAGAGAAGGGCAGCGTGCCAGCGTCCTATGACTTCTGTAGCCAAGTGACACCACCGGGGTGGATCACAACAGAAATCAAGTCTCTCGCATTTTGGAGGTCAGTTCAAAATGTATGTGTCAGCTCCCTCTAAAGGTGGCTCTTGGGGGTGGGGGGCTCCTTCCTGCCTCTTCCAACTCCTGGAGGCCCAGGTATCTCTTGGCTTGTGGCCACATCGCTCCAGTCTCTGCCTTCATCTTCACGAGGACGTCTCCTCCGTGTATCTCTGTGTGTGTCTCCTACTCCTCTTCAAGGACATCAATCATAATGAATTAGGACATCAATCATTAATGAATTCACACAGCAGGTATGTCTGGAGATGAGAGACAAACACTTAAAACCCAGCACATGCCTTGTTCTGAAAATCAAGAAGCGGAGTCCACTTCTACCCACACATACGGCACTTGGGCCTTTTGCCACCTCCATTTCCCCATCTGTGAAATGGGAGGTTGGATTAGCAAACAGGCGAAGATCAACTATGTACAGGGCTCCACGTCCCATGCTCTAAATGCAAGAGGAGAGTAAGACTCGGTCGGTCCCTGTGGTCAAGGGGCTTCAGGTGAGCAGTGGTCACCCAGAGGGAGCAGGTGACCTTGAGGGGAGGGGCGCGGGGGAGGCTCAAGGCCAGGGGGCATCTGAGATTACAGGGAGAAGCCCTGGTGAGAAGCAAGAGCCGTCCAGTTGGGTATGAGTGGGTGTGTGGGTTCGCAGGGCTGCCAGGCCTCCCTGCAGCCATTGGAGAGATCCCAGGCGGGCACAGAGCTTGCAAGTATGCCATGCAAAGTGGTTTTCAAAGGACAGGCTGAGGCCCCTGTATTCGTCTGACCCAGAGTAATGTAAACTGCCTTCCTCGCTAGAGCTGCGGTTTATTTGTACAGTTTGGGCCATTTCTGTAAACATTTGGCCCATTTGGAAATAGAATCTAAAAGGAAAGCTAACGAGATCTTTTCTATTGTACAAAGGAATTCACGGGCGTTGGCGGTGACATTTTAGCTATAGCAATTTATTGAATGCCGCATCCAAGATGCCAGATAAAGGACATCTCAAAACCCAGGGAGAAAAAAAAAAAAACATGGATTCATGAAGAGTAAGGCATGAGGCTGATGTCTTCCGGGGACATGGTTCTCTTCACCACACGGCACAGGGCTCAGTGGGTCTTGGATGGAGGGGAAGGCCCAGGGACAGAGTTAGGGACCTTCCTGGGCGTTAGTGTGAGGGGCACCCAAGTGGGCGGGTGTCCTGAGGAGATACACAGCCCTGCCTCAATTTAAAACATGGATGAAACCATTACAAGTCATGTTCATGCTTCTTTGTCCATTGACTCATGCTATAAGTGTCCCGGGGAGCATGTTAAGGAAAGGAAATGCAACTTTCAAATAACTTGTGTTTTTAAAAAATTAATATGGATTTTTGTAAAGTGGGACTTGCTACAGCTAACATATCAGAGGGAGAGAACGAGAGAGAAGGGGAAAAGGAGGGAGGAAGTGAGAGAGGTAGGGAGTGGGAGGGGGAGGGAGGGGGTCATCCACGCTTTAAGTACACACATGACAGATGGCTGGTTTCACAATTATTATTACCGTGTTGTTGCAATTGGGGGGGTTTGGAGATGCAATGCAAGGAGCAGAAAATTAGCAATGGAGAAAATGATCAGATCAGCTAGCTCCGTGCTTAGGAATTCAGGGTTGATTTTCCAAGCCTTGAACCACTGCTGCAGATGGCTTGGACACTGGTCACTCACACATTTGCTGACCAGTTAGGCGGCTCCTGCCTGGGATGCCCTTTCTGGGTATGCGGACTGGGTTCCAGGTTGCCTCCTATAAGGTGTTTCATAGCACAGCAAGCCACTGTCCAGGCAGCTTTGAGCGTGGCCCGTTGTAGGGTGAGCACAGGGTCCCTGAGAATCTAGCTGAATGTGCAGGCCCTTTCCCCAGAGGTTCTGAGCCCCTAGACCTGAGGTGGGACCCAGGAACCTGTGTATTTACCAAGGCCCCAGATGCTGCCTTCGACTGTAGAGACTTGTGGAAACAGAGCCCCTGCCTGGGTTCATGCCTGCACTGTGCCTGGCACAAGCTTCTGGAAACACAGCAGACATTGGTGAAATGACTCAAGACTTCTGAGAAGAGAATGTAGGCTCTGTGTCTCAGTAAGGGCCCCACTGGAGGCAGATGGGCCACTCGAATTAGGAGCCTTCCAGGAGGATGTACTTACTGAGAGGCCTTTATGCAGGTAGAGACAGGGTGATAGGAGCCCCGAGGGGGAGGAGCAGGAAGCTGGGGCTAGTAGCATTGAGGTGCTAGCATTGAGGTCCGAGGTCCAAGGGACAAGGGAGAGAGGGAAGCAGGACTCAGCAAAGAGATAGTCATATGGAAGTGGCCATCGTGAGAGAAGCAGTGGCCTTTGACTGAGGGACACACCAGCTGAGGTGACCTCCCAGGAAGCACCTCCCAGGAGGAAGGAGAGTGAGCACCAGCCTCCTTCTGTCCCCTTCCCCAATGCCTGGCTTAGCCGGAAGCAAAGGGGAAGGGACCTCAGACTTGACCCCAGACCGCAGGGCAGAGAGAAGGCCAAGAATGAAGGCATGGTCCGGAAAGGCAGCGGAAGGACAGGTCCCATGTTCCTTCTGAAACCCACACTGTGTCTGTGCCCTGACATCTGTCTCCATCACCACCATCTGCCTCAAACCTTCTTTGCTTTGAGCCTGGTTTGGTTGCCACAACTCCCCGATGGGCGGTCTTCCTCCCAGCCTGGCTCTCTTCCAATCCACTTTCCAGAGGCCAAAAGACCAGAATTTCGAACACCCATTTCTACACTTGCCACCCGCCTGTTAAATCCATCCCTGTGGCCCACTGCTTACAGGACCAAGTCCCATCTCCAAGTCCGGCCGCCATGGCTGTTCCTGACTACCCACTCACCTTTCTTCAACCTCCTGCCACTGGTGTGGACACCACCCTGGGAACTGGGAATTTCCAGGAGGCTCCGGCCGGTTCCCACCTTTGCACGCCTCCTTCTGGTTGGATCCCCTCCCCTGGTCTTAGAGGGTCCTCGTGCCTCCTTGAAGACTGCTCTGAGGGATCATCTCCTCCAGGAAGCCTTCCTTGACCTCTTTGACTGCAGCAGACCCCCTTCTTCTGAGCGCCCACAGGATCACAATCCCTCATAACCAGTGAGTTCACATAAATGAGGTTTGTGTCCTGGCTGTGTGTTGGCTGGAGGATGGACACAGCCATTCAAGGTAGGGACACAAAGGGAGGTCCCTATTCCCCTAGTGCCAGGGAGAAATGAGACCCGATCAAACTGATAGCATATGCAGTCCAAGGGCTTCAACAGGAAGTATCATTATCACTGGTAACCACCACTCATTGGGTGCCCACTAAGAGGCAGGCATGGCGCATGTGGAAGGCTTTGGGCTGGGGTGGGCACCTTGTGGGGGGCACTGCCTGGGCTCAGTCCTACTCACTAAGAATTTTCAATCAATTATTCCTCTATTTCAGTAAGTGCATTGTCCTTGGGTTGTGACCCCTCTGCACAGCCCCAGAGCTCTTAACCCTGGAATACACAGTGGCCTGGGTGACAGCTGGGAGTCCTCCTCCCCCACCCATCAGCTAGGTTGTGGCTGGAGTTGGGGGAGGGGAGGTTTTGAGTGTCCCCTGCCTCAGAATCTGTATTCCAGACCCCTGCGGGCAGCAGGACACCCAGACTGGGTTTGGACTGAGTCCTGATTTGCAGCACAGTGAAGCCTCTATTCTGCGTGGGCTGCAAACCAGCCCGTTCCGGGGCATTCACATTTCTGCTGTGTTTGCGGTCACATCCAAGCTGTTCAATTTCACCTAAATCAGCAGCGCTCGGGGTGTCGATCTCAGCCCTGCGGGTTCGGTGACCATCAGCGCCAATTACACGAAACGCCAATTGCCAGGGCAATTCTCCCTCCGCACAGGCCAACAGAACAAAATCGTTCCTCAAGTTAATTGAAACCAAACCGAGACCACATGGCTCCTTTCGGGGGAACTGACCCGGCTCCTTTCCCATCTCCGTTTCCTCCTCATGGTGTCGACGCTGATCCTGCCCAGCCCACATTTTGATTTCTGCACAATTCACCTTTGTTGGGACCCGGGTTCGCTTTCTTAGCCTAGTTGGTTGAACCAAACAGCTTGTGTGGATACTTGCATGGAGTGGGCAAACTGCATCATTTCTCTGTGGGACTGAATGTCTCCACTGTGGGGATTTTCGCCTGTACAGAGGCGCATGTGAGTTCCAGGATTATGAAATATCAAATTATATTAACTGGTACAAAGGGAGAGGCAGGGCCAAGTGACGCAGTCCGTGGGATATTGGGTTACTTCCGCGACCGGTTGATTTCTACAGCGAGTCTGTGCTTCCTGCAAGTCGGTGGAGATGAAATTGCCTGTGGACCCGTCGCCAGAAGTTTCTCCTGCAAGTCTCTGAGCTTGGCCTGTTGTCTGGCATATCTTCGATTTCCTATTGAGCAAAGGCCTGCTTAATAAGGACACGAATTAGTCATTAAGAGCACAAAATTCACTGTGGTAATGTCCATGACAGTTGATAGAGTTCTAGCTTACCACTACGGACTCCAATACTTTTTTTAAAAAAAGCAATGCTTTTAAAGTATCACTAACATTTTTATTGATTGACTTTTAAAAGCAACTTTATTGAGATATAAATGCAAGTCACTCATTTAAAGGATGAAATTTAATGAGTTTTGGTAGGTTACATTATTAACTTTCAAAAAAATTATGGTAAAATATGTAAAACATAAAATTTACAGTTTTAACCATTTTCCACATACCATTTAGTGGTGGCCACTAAATCCATAGTATTGTGCAACCATCACCACCATCTGGCTCTAAAACTTTAACCTGACACCCTAAAGATCCCATTTTTCTATCATTTAATTTCCCCAAAGACAGAATACCCAGATGAAACATGAAAAAATATTGTCAAGTTTCCTAGAGGCATTAACCCCCAAGTGCAAGCAAGCCCCAGGGGTCCTAGAAGGTTCTGGTTCTTACCTCGAGGCCCATGGAGGAAGGGAATTTAGCTCAGTGCTGCCAACATCTGAAACAGTGGCACATGTAGGTGCACGGCCAAAGTGCTGAGATCTGTTGTTGGAAAATTTTAAAACTGGGGTGCTTGTTGGAATAGCAGTGGTTAGGTGTAGAGGGCACCCACTCCCTCCTGTGGGACTCTAGCTGCAGAGAAGCCCGTGGGGGAATTGTCAGCCAAGGAGGTGCGGGTCTCCATGAGGCCGTGGGAGATGACGGGATCTGGGTTGAGTGTGTCCCACTGGTCCTCCAGGGCTCCAAGCCAGCTGCCACGGACTCTTTCCCCACCTCAAGCAACAGCCACCATGGCTTACATCTACCACGACTTGATCATCTTCCAAGACTTCTTCTGAAATAAGTAGAACAAAAGGTTACTGCCCTTTTTTACAGATGAGCGGACTGAGGCTCAGGGAGTCTTGGATGTCCCGAACCTTGCAGTTGGTCGAGATGAGAGTTTTGAAGCCAGCGCCTTCCCCACTACCCCTGGGATCAAGAAGAGGACTCTGGCTTTTCTCCTTCCATCCCTCATCAGGGTTGGAAATCATCACCCAGACTTTGTGAGTTCTCACCACGATCTGCTTTGGGTTCAACACAAGTCTTGACGGTGGGCAGTTCTGAAACATGGCTGAACAGCCTTCGGCACGTGTCCCTTCAAAAGGTGGCTCCCACTCTCCCTCTCCGTGGATGCTGGCTTGTTCAGTGATTTGCTCCAACACACAGAATGCAGCAGAAGTGACCCTGGGTCATTTCCAGGGTGGGTCATAGAGGTGCCGCAGCTCCTGTCTCACTCTCTCTGTCACAGACACCCTCATTCCCCAGAACCCAGTCACATGTGCAGAACCAGGCCACAAAGAGGCCACACGCTGCTCCTCTGGCCAGCAGCCTCACTGCAGTCCTAGTGGCACTTGTGAGCACATAGCCCCACAGGGGACCCCCAGCCTCTGGCCTGCCTGGTAGACACCGCCGCAGGGAATAGGAAGCAATCGCTAGAGTCTCTAGCCTAGGGTGGTCTGTGACCCCATCACAGATATGCGGAATGGTGGCTTTGCCTCTTGTGATCCAGGATCTTCTGGAAGCGCCCTTGAACTTCTCTTCAAATCCTGTCTACCAAGCCTCTATTCTCACCACCCCTTCATTCTGGTACTTTATGGGTCAAATGAGAAAAAATTAATCTACATTTGCCACTCATAAGGCAAAACTTTATGTCTCATATGTTAAGTGGGAGTGAGAACGTGCTGCTTCTTGTAGGAAATTAAGAATGCTTACCAAAAGTGTCTGAGTTTCAGCACTTCCACAGACACTACCTTGGCAGACACACCCTAAGATGGCCCTATGCACCCCTCCTGGTGGTCACACACAGAGGGGTCCCCTCTCCCTGGGAGTTGAGAGACCTGTGACTGGTTCTGATCCATAGTGTATGGCCAAGTGCCAGACATATCTGATCACGTACGTGGTGACAGGCAATGCTACCCAAGGCTGTGAATTTGCCTAGCTGGAGTCCCTACCCCTTGCTGGCTGTGAAGAAGCAAAGGGCCATGTCAGGGAGCCTCAAGGGGCAGGGCGCTATGTTTGACCTCTAGCTGTTGAGAGAAGCCTCCAGCCTCCAGCTAATGACAAAACAAAATAAAACAAAGCACCCAACACTGCAGATTTCAGTTCAAGAGCCCTAAGGAGAGGAATTCCTACAAAATCCTGCACAAGCAAGAAACTGGGTCCTTCCCCAGATGAGCATTCGGATGAGACTCCAGCCCTGCCAACACTTTGATCAAAGCCTTGCAGAAGACCCTGCTGAGCCAATTGCAGACTCCAGGCCCACAAAAACTGAGATCATGAATGAATGTCATTGTAAGCCACCGTGCTTGTGGATGTTTGCCGTGCAGCACACCCACTTCAATCTATATCACCCCACATACCACGCCTGACAGCTATCTGAGCCTTCAGTTTGGCCTCCCAGCTTCCACGCAACTCAGGCCCCCTCAGCCTTCTCCCCACCCATCACTGGGGTGAGCCCATGAAGAGACTGTTCAGTTTCCCAGGGCCACAAGCCCCTCCCCATCTGCCTCTGCAGGCCCCTCTGACCACATCTCCTGCTCTTCCTCATCCCTGCGCCACTCCAGACACACAAGTCTCCTGTCCACCCCACTTCCCAAGTCCATCAAGTTCACTTTTGCGTGGCACCGGCCATTCTCTCTTTCTGGAATGTTCTTCCAAGCTGGCGCCTCTTCAGCTGGAGTGGCCCCTCCTCTGACAAATTTCAGGCCCACTCCTGCCCACCCACATCTCCCTTTTCATTTTCTTCTCAGCTCCTGCCATTGCTCATTTATTTATTTTCTGTCCCCTCAGCCCCAGTTGGACTGAGCTTCCCAAGTTAAGGGGCTTTGTCCTGTTTGCCACTGCAGCCCAGAGAGTTGGGACACTCCTGGCATTTGATAGGAGCTCCACTAGTATTTGGGGACTGTTCTGAAGTCCCCAGGGCCAGCGGTAGTGAAGTCACCATGACTCACGCCATGCCTTCTCTGCGCCTGGCTGTGTGAGTAGCCCCCTCCCTTCCTGTGGCCTTCCTTCCCCAGTGGGGAGGGCGACTCCAGGGACGGATGCTTGGGGCATTTTTATCTTTGCAAATAAACCACAAAACAACCGACTGCCTATGTGGGGAGTCTCTGCTCTCAGAGGCTGGGGCCGGGAGTGATTTATTTTGCAGCGGGGCTGCAAACCTCTCACCAGCGGGTGCCTCTGGACCCCGCAGGCAGCCAGCTCTGTGCAGGGAAAGGGGCCATTTGTAAGTCTGCGGCTCCCACGGTGACAAGATAATTGTCCCCGAGCTCCTGGCTCTGACTCCTGTCTTCCTCTAGCCTGTTTGCCCGAAGCTTCGGGGTGATGAGAGACCCATACTTCGCAGGGCTGGGGCCAGGCACTGGGCAGAAAGCTGCCCGCCCAGCAAGGAGTTTGGACTCCAAAGGTAGTTGGCATCCAGGTTCAGGTAGGTGAAAGCCTGTGGTATCATGGCCCATTCACAGACACGGAGAAGACGAGAAGCCCATAACTCTGCAGAATGCCAGGCACTCACCTGTCCACAGCCTGTGGGCTCTCAAAATCTTGGATAAGGTGATGTAGATTGAAGTGGGTGTGCTGCACGGCAAACATCCACA
>CAUYQG010241333.1:0-12816 GCA_963574415.1 Tarsius wallacei | reverse complement strand
GCCGCCGCTTGGGAGGACCGCGAGAAGCCAGGGGTTAGCGCCTGGGCTGGCGACACAGCGGGACCCTGCCTCTGCAGAAAATGTCTCTAAAAGTTGGCTGGGTGTGGTGGCGCGCACCTGTAGTCCTAGCAGCTGGGGAGGCTCAGGAGGGAGGGTCGCCTGAGTCCTGGGTTGGAACCTGCAGTGAGCTGTGCTGGCACCACTGCACTCAAGACTGGGCCACGGAGCAGGGATCTGTCAGGAAACAATGAAGTGAAAGAGACTTAGCAACGGTTGAAGTTAGCGTCTGTGATTGGCACTGAAGGCTTGGGAGAACTAGATGGCTGGTGACGCTGTTGAAAAGTCCCAGGCGCACCCAGTTTGAACAAGAACTGCATGGTCCCCTTGGGTGA
Organism: Tarsius wallacei; assembly: GCA_963574415.1. Taxonomy (NCBI): domain Eukaryota; kingdom Metazoa; phylum Chordata; class Mammalia; order Primates; family Tarsiidae; genus Tarsius; species Tarsius wallacei. Next base: position 12,424 of record CAUYQG010241333.1, on the reverse strand, counting down.
AAAAAATAGCCACGTCCAGGATTGGGAGGATGTATTCCTTCCAAAAATAAATGAGTTAACAGAAGTTGTCAGAGATACGAAAGTACAGGCTGGATGGGTTATCCTTTGTACAAGGTGATGTTATCTGTGCTGTAACTAGGAGCCATTTTTATCAATGGGTTGATCTAAACAGGGTTGAAAGGCTAAGTTACTCTGCTTTGAATTACAATAGGGTCTTGTCCTTCTCGTTTCATAGCTGTCAAAACGGAATCTTCTTGGCTCTGTGTCATGTCTGTAAGCATAGTCTGATCTCATTGAATAGAATTTTCTAAAAGGGAGTTTGAAGTTTGAGTTTTTAGCAATAAAAGTTCTCTGTATTCCCAGGTGAAAGATGTATAATGACTGAGATAAACAAGAGAGCCAAAATAAACTGGTGACATTCTAAGAAGAGTAATGAAAACCAGTGCCATACCTCCAGTGCCAGGCCACCTTAGTTGTCCAAACATGGTCACATTCATTTCATTTGTCCTTTGGGACACTTCTATGAGGGCTGCATAACAGCTATCTTTTATTTATTGTTAAGTATTCATTTTTTGTTTTTTGTTTGTTTGAGATGGGATCTTTCTCTGCAGGTAAGGCTGGAGTACAGTGGCACAATCATAGCTCACTGCAGCCTCTAACTCCCAGGCTCAAGCAATCCTCCTGCCTCAGCCTCCCCAGTTGCTGGGACTACAGGTGCCTGGCTTAGCAGCCACCTCATTTTCTAGATGAGGAAAACTAAGCTCAAGGATCTCAGTGATTGCCCAGGTTCTCGTAAGTAATAAATGTTTGAGAAGGTAGCCAGTGGTCACCCTAACTGCATGAACTGGACTTCGGAAGGTTGTTTCTCGACACTCTCCCCCTAGTCCATTCAGGTAAGGGTTTGAACTGATTGATGACTGCTCAGTAGCCTCTGGATATCTTGACCAGCTTAAATGTATGACCAGGTAATCTCAAAGTGTAGCTGGAGGCCAGCTGTGTCAGCATCACCTGAGGACTTGTTAGAAATGCATATTATCAGGCACCACTCTGAAGAAACTCTGGGGAGTGGAGCCAGAAATCTGTTTTAATAAGCCCTCCAGAGGGTTCTTTGCACCTTAAGGGTGGAAGTCACCGCTGTAGAGCACCGTCCCAGGGCTGGATTTGTTCATTTCCTTATAACCACAAACCCATCGAGTTCCAGTAAGACACCTTGAAACTAAGACCTTTGGGTGAACGTTGACCAAAATATGCTTTTAGATATATTTGTATATCTAACAGCAAAGTGATGAGTGAATAATGCAATTATACAATTAATAGTGGCTTTGAAGCCCCGTCATAAACACGAGGTGTTGTCAAGTGTTCACTTGTTTCTCCTGAAGGAGACAGGAAAGCTCTCTGCGGAGTTCTGGAAGTGACCAAGCTTCCCAGCACAAAGGAAGATGTAAACAAGCATAAAATTCCAATCCTACATCAGCTTCCCCACCAGCAGATATCCTCTGCACTTTAATGTGAAAGGATGAGCTGTCGTGAGGGTGAGGGGAGACGGGGAGAAGCAGACACCCGGCCAGATACATCCATGCAACTGGAGGCTGGCCCAGCTGGCGTGCTGACCATTCAGCCAGAAGACTGCATCTGGAGGACATGGCAGCCAGTCAGGAAGGCAGTAGGCATCAGCCTGCTCAGCGCAGAGAACGCTGCTGGGAGCCAGTGGCCAGCGGAGACAGCCTCGGGACATCCAGGAGTGGGCAACAATTGGTAAGTCCCAGGAAGCACCAACCTGGTACTTTGCACTGGGACTGCACTGCGCACCAAGTACGACTGCCTTGTGTGGAGAGCCCTGTGTCCACATCCAACTCTAGCTGTACCCCCCCTCACCCACCCGAAAAGGCCCGGGATGGGCCTCTGAGTCTAGTGATGGGGTCACATGGCAACAGCCCCTGCGTGAGCAGGGACCAGAGGGGTTGGCAGGCCCAGAGGCAGAAAGCGCAGTTAGAGATGACATCTTTTTGCTAGGCATTGGCAGAAGCATTTTGGGAAAATCCTAATTAGCTGACTTAGGGGAGTAGCGACAGAAGCACCCAGTGAAGGAGCTGACCTTTCCAATTGGCCAACTCAGTCACTGGAGTAGATAGTCCTACAGTGATCGTTATCTGTAGCGGTCTAAATGTTTGTGAATGCTGCCTGACAAGCTTCTATTTTTTTTTTTTTTTTTTTAGTCGGAGTCACAATCAGACTGGAGTGCAATGGCATGCTCACGGCCACCACAGCTTCAACCGGCTGTGCTCAGGTGATCCTTCCACCTCAGCCTTCCAAGTAGCTGGCACTACAGGCACACGCCACCACGCCTGGCTAATTTTTTGATTTATTATAGAGATGTTTGCCAAGTTGCCCAGGCTGGTCTCGAACCTGTGGGTTCAGACAATCCAAAAGTGCTGGGATTATAGGTATGAGCCACTGCACCTAGCAAGCTTCTATTATTATTATTATTATTTTGAGTTGGATTCTCACTCTGCCACCCAGAGACCTGCTCCAGCGATCCTTCCGCCTCAACCTTCCAAGTAGCTGAAACTACAGGCGTGCGCCACTACGCCCGGCTAATTTTTTGATTTATTGTAGAGATGAGGTCTCGCCAAGTTGCCCGGGCGGGTCTCGAACCCGCGGGCTCAGGCAATCCACTCACCTCAGCCTCCCAAAGCGCGGGATTACAGGCTGAGCCACCAAGCCCGGATCAAGCTTCTATTTTATAAGCAGGAAGTCAGCTGGGCATGTTGGCTCACTCCTGTAATCCCAGCACTTTGGGAGGCCAAGGCAGGAGTATGGTTTGAGCTCAGGAGTTTGAGACCAGCCTGGACAACACAGCAAAACCTTATCTCTACAGATAATAAAAAAGTTAGCCAGAAGTGGTGGCACCTGCCTGTAGTCCCAGCTACTTGGGAGGCTGAGGCAAGAGGATTACCTTAGCCCAGGAGTTTGAGGCTGGGGTGAACCATGATTCATGCTACTGCACACCAGCCTGAGTGACCGAGTGAAACTCTGACTCAAAAAACAAAACAAAAAACTGGGAAGCCAAGGCACAGAGAGGTTAACTGGTTTGCAAGATTGCATATTCTAGCATACCCATAAAATGTAAGAGCAGGACAAAAATCCAGGGATCTAATTTGCTAAGTGTTAACCCTCTCAGCCATGCATAGAAGCCACTAATAGCATTACACTTAGCATGATAAAGCTACCAGCCATGACATATGACCAAACTACGACCTGACATTTGCTCATCTCTCAGCTAATCCTATTAAAGTTATATTTCCTGAAGAGCTTATGGGTCCCTTGAGGACGAGAGTGCGCCACAACAGATGCTCTCTCCAGTCCGAAAAGGACAAAGCTGAGTGTGCAAAACCTCCTAACAGATGCCCCTCCCCCACAAGCCCACCCTGAAGCAGGGTCGTGTTCGTTTATATGTGGGCAACAATCTACTTTAGACATTATGGCCTAAAGTATGCATTCTGCCGCCAACAACCCAGACGCAGCAAGTGTTCGTGTCTTCCCTCGGGTCAGCCCCTGGTGTGCCTCTTAGTGAAACCAGCATTTTCCAGCCCGCTCAGACTTGGAATCTCACATGCCTTCCCCCACAGCCTGGTCTCTAGTCTGGCCACCCCAGTGGGCACCATCCTTAACTCACACCCAGGAGTCTCCATTGCCACTGGTCTCTCTTCTTCAACCCATCCAACAAAGTAACCTCCCTAATCCACTTTCCTCAAAAGCCTCTAATTCCCTTCAGTTGCCTGCGGACTCAAGGTTACACCTTAGCCAGGCGAAGTGCCCTGCCATCCAAATTGCTGTTTTCTCCAGCTTAACCACCACCACTCCCAGCACAAGCCACTTTTAGTGGCAAATATCAGCATGCCCATTTATTTATTTTTATCAGGCACCCCTTTACAAGTTTCTGCTTCCATGCTCTTACACCATTTGCCTTCCCTGGAAAGCCATACTCCTCCACCTACCCACGAAAACCCACCATGAAGACTCCAAACCCACTCATCTACTTTTTGGCCAGCCTGGTGTACTCACACATTCCACTCCTTGAGCACTAATTGTGTGCCACTTGATATCCCTCCATCGACACCGTGTACTACTGGAGGGCATCTTACCCTCAGCATGCCCCGCGGTGCTCCGCAGGATGCTGCTCAGACTGATGGACATCCAGGGCATGCGAGTTGACACATGGAAACCAGCGACTTTCCAATGAAAGATATTGCTCTGTTTCAGCATCCGTTGGGTAATGTCATCATCGAAAAGCATTTTACCAGCTTAAAAGATCAGGTCAAGAAAGGAAAAAATGTGGTACAAAGATGAGAATTTAGAAGAGAAGGGAGGTGCCCTGAAAGTCTTCCCTGTTTCTTTTTTTGAGCCATTTTCTTTCTATTACTTTATAACCCATCAGGAAAATAAATGTCAAAAGGAGACTTTCCAAATTGTACATAATGTAATTCAAAACATCAATATCCAGCCTAGGCAACGAGATCTCGTCTCTACAAAAAATCAGTAAATTTAGCCGGGTGTGGTGGCATGCACCTGTAGTTTCAGCTACTGAGGAGGCTGAAGAGGGAGGATTGCTTGAGCCCAAGGAGTTAGAGGCTACAGTGAGCCATGATCACGCCACTGCATTCCAGTCTGGGCAACAGAGTAAGACTCCAACTCAAAGACAAACAGAAAAAAACCCCCATAAATACCTGGATATGGAGCTAAATAAGTAAAAATAAGAGACTTTCTTACTAACTAGGGATTACCCTTCTTGGAAAACTCAATCTACTCTTTTTTTTTAATGTCAGTGCCATATGATGAGTACTTTAAAACATGTCTTTTTTGGCAATCCAGTAATTCTTGTTACGGTTTTGTGTCATCCTGAGAGTGTCTTCTGTTGTATCTCAAAAGACCAGTTCACTTTTTCCAGACTCACAAATGACACTTTTGGGCCAGGGCAATGAAAGGAAAGGGGAAATATATAGGACATTGTAAAACTCCCCAAATTAGAAACAACACACACACACACACATTCATCTTTTCACATTAAAAGCTTCTGTGTCTATGTGATGTTTCATGTGTTTCACTGTATCCTCTTAAAGAGGCTGTATTCTTTTCTGTTTTAACTAAGGCGGCTGAATTCCAGCAAGACCTACAGGGCCACCTGAAGTGGTTGGTGACTCTTGGAAGAGTGTCACCTGGAGCACCTCCTTGTGATCTTGTAGACATGAGAGCTGTCACCTCTGAGGACTGGATGTCTCATTCTTCTGGCGAGTAGCACCAGGAACATTTCTTGATGGGAAGGGGGCGTTCGTAATGGAAAGGTCAGGGGGTGTGGAATTGGATAAACCTCCTGCTCCTTTCCTTTCTAGATTGGTCCTTTGCCCCAAGTCAAGGAATCCAAGCAGGACTGTGGAATCCTGGGGAATTCAGCGTTGCATTTCATTTTGACAACTCGTTGCATTACATTTCAATGACTGGAGCTTTCTCCTAAATGCAAAAAGGAACATTCCAGTGATGTCATAAAAATATCTTTTTCTTGGAGATTTTTCACAGCTTTCTTTATGGAAACTTTGACAGTACATGGAAACATATTTCTTACTGGTTTTGTTTGTTTGGTTTGGGTTTTTTAATTTGGTAGGGGTTTTGTTTGTTTTGCCTTGCCTGTGTTGCTGGGATCCAGCAGCCATTAATACTCATAATCATTTTCTAACTATGTACAAATAGTATGTTTTCTACAGACATCCTAGGGGAGTGTTATATTCAGGATAAAGCCTCTCAAGCCCATGAAGATCATGATGCACAGTAAAAACCTCTCTGCTCTTCTGGTTTTCTTGTCCCCTCTCTCAGTGTTTCCATCCTTTAAACTCTTTACGCTCTCAAGTCCCATGACAAGTGTTTCTCAATGTGCAGTCCATAAACCACCCAAATCACAATCTTCTATTAAAAACAGAATTCTAGAACCAGGTATGGTGCTGCATGCCTGTAGTCCTAGCTCCTCTGGAGGCTTAGGCAGGAGGATTGCTTGAGCCCAGGAGTTCAAGACCAGCAAGTGAGACAGAGCAAGACCCTGTCTCATTTTGGGGTTGGGGGGGGGATCAGGGTCTCACTCACTCTGTCACCCAGGTTGGAGTGCAGTGGCACACTCACAGCTTGCCATAGCCTTGACCTGTGCTTGAGCAATCCTTCCACCTCAGCCTCCCGAGTAGCTGGGAGTACAGCTGTGCACCACCACATCTGGCTAATTTTTTATAGAGATGGGTCTAGCCATCACTGCCCCCCAAATAAAGCAGATTTCTGGGCCCGATGTGAGAGATTTCAATTTAGCAAGTCTTGGGTAGAACTCAGGAATTGGCTTTTTTCCCCCCAAAATTGTTAAAAACAGATAACTTGTGCATGAGATAAAATTCAGGAAGTACACAAGATATACAGTGAAAAGTCTTTCTGTCACCCTGTGACAACTCTTGCTGCCACTTCTCAGATGTCCTGCTAGGGACATCCAATACACAGATAGCCACAAACAAAATATTCTTTTTACACAGGTAACAGCATATCACACATGCTGTTCTATACTTTTTTTTCCCTCACCTCACAATATATCTTAAAGATCAATTCTTACCAGTTCATTAAAAGCGACTTCAGTTTTCCATTGGCTGCCTGGAATTCTGTCTTTTAATATGAAAAGATAGAAAATAATAGGTGTTTATTCTAATTCTCGGGGATTCCCAGCACTTTATAGAAAATAATAGGTAGTTATACTAACTCAGGGAATCAGTACAATGGGGAACTTTTCAATACTCTATGTAAGAAGTACCATGATGGCCGGGCTCGGTGGCTCAGCCTGTAATCCCAGTGTTTTGGGAGACCGAGGTGAGTGGATTTCCACCTCAGCCTTCCAAGTAGCCAGAACTACAGGCGCGTGCTACCACACCCAGCTAGTTTTTGATTAATCGTAGAGATGAGGTCTCGCCAAGTTCCCCGGGTGGGTCTTGAACCCGCGGGCTCAGGCAATCCACTCACTTCAGCCTCCCAAAGTGCTGGGATTACAGGCTGAGCCACTGAACCTGGCTCCTTGTTCAGTTTCAATCCCACGGTTTTGCAATTCAGTCATTCCATGACTAGCAACTTTTCACTCCCTCCTCTCCCCTCCCAACCTTGCCATCAGCTCAAACTGTGGCGCTGGGTAACCTGCCCTTTCTGCCTCCAGCACACAGGCCAACTTTCCAGGTTCTAACCCAGTTGCTGCCCAGACCCTTCTTGGCAACTCTTTGGTTCCTACTCAGCACTCTTGTGTCTCTCTTAATGACTTTTAAAATCTCACCCACTTTCTCAAGACACCCACCCCACCCTCCCTCCCACAGAAACACAAGATATCAGTTGTGATTCCTCAGTTTCCTGCCCTCCTACTTCTAAATTTATCCACTGACACATTCGTTCTTCCCCCTCCCCCTTTCCTTCTTTTCTTGGGGAAGAGGTGCCATTCTGCCTCAAGAGACCACCTGGCCTGTGCTCTCCACCCGCTGTACCAGGCAGGGTCTGTACTCCTCAGGCGCTCAGCACCAGGTGCTTCTGCTTCCTATGGCATCTTCCTGCAGCCCATTAGCAGGACAGGCACTCCCATCCCTGTGCCCAAGCCCTCCTCCCCTCACAGCCGCCTTTCTCAAAAGCAAACGAAGGCCTCCCCTGCCTGGACCCGAATGCCTGTCACAGCTTGTGCCTGAGTCACCTGGGATCCTTTTGTCACTGCATCTCTTTGCTTCCTAGCCCCTGCTCAACCTCTGCTTTCCTCTTCTCCAGTCACCTGAATGTGAGCCTCCTTGATGTAACCTCGGCTTCCTTCTGCTCCTCCAGGGTGGTTGAAGGAGTAACAAGGAGAAATCTTATCATCTACTTCCAAGATCCCTTTTTGGATTCTTTTTTCTTTTCTTTTTTTTTTAAATTTTATTTTAGAGTTGTGGGGTACCACTGAGGATTTACTACATAAGTAGGTTGCATGCAGGTGAGGTTTGAGTTTCTAGCTGGCCCTCTCTCCCCCGATAGTGGACCGGGTACCTAGTGTGCTGTCACGTGCTCCTCTCCCTCCCCTCTTCCTTCTTTGCAGTGTCCAGCATCTGCTGACCCCACTCTTGTGTTCATGTGACCAGTGATCAGGGCTCACTTATGAGTGAGAACATACGATATGCAGGTCTTTGTTTCTGTGATAGTTCACTTCGTATCATGGTCTCCAGCAGGATCCCTTTTGATCCAGAAGATGCTACAGCCTCCCAGCCTGAATCACACAGTGACCCTCAGCCTGCGGAATGACTAGAAAGGGGAAACAAATACATTCCTTCCTTACAAGGGGTGATTAGAAATACGACACCTCTATTAACAAGGGTGCCTGAATGATGCACATTTGTGTACCTAACCCTTAACTGTACCCCACAATTTTATAATTTAAAAAAGTTTTAAAAAAATACGACACCTCAAAATATCTGTGAAAATCATTATCTCAAGAACAGAAATTGAGTTCTGCTTTGAACATGACAGCTGTAATCTGAATTTGCTTTTGGGATTTTGTTTTAAATCCCTCATTTCTGATAGCCTCGGGTTTACTAAGAATTCTTAAACTTCTTAATCTCTAATTTATGGAGAGCTTTTTATAAGCGTCTATTTATTTAACCTCCAGGCTTTTATTTAGAGAATCTGACATTAACTTATTGAGCGTTTGCTTGGACCAGACTCTACCATTTTGCATGCAGTGTGTGTTTTGGCTAGTGTTTAGTTTTTCATCCTATTTTTTATCTGAGAAAATATCGAACAAAGAGATAAAATTTAGCCAATATGCCCACTGCCCAATCACAACCACGACTAGTGTGTGATGCCTCCACTCCAGTCTGGGTCTCTCAACCCTCCCACTCTGCTCCTGGGCCTTATTCTAAGTGGAGCTCAAAGCCCGATCTGGAAAGTTTTTATTATATCAGCACATGCCATGTGCTCTGGCAGTCTGCTAAGTCTGAGAGCCTCCAGAGACATTTTTTCCTTCTGACTTACCATGTGTTTTCCTTGGATTCTTGGAAACATCCTCTGTACTACATGACCACCAATCTGCAGCCTCAAGTCACAGGCAATTCAAACTCACATCCACAATAGGATAATTATTGCCTCCTATAACTGGCAGGCAGCCTTCAGGGGCAGTTTAATTTTGTGGTTCTGGATCTGTCTCTCTGCAACACCTAAAAAGACCGATGCATGTGTTGGCTTGGACCTTGGGCAACCTCCCCCATGGAGGCAGAATGGCTATAGCCATGACCGGCTTTACGTGGCGATGCCGTCAATTAGAAGTTCACCTGTGAGCAAGGCAACTGCCTTCCCAGGAGCCACCTGCGTACTTCTGGTGACACGCCTGTTCCAGACCCAGCCCCTGCCTCGGGGCACTGCACACACTGATTTATTCTGGCTTGGGCTCCCGACCCAACCACTGGCCAGGGGAACGAAATTGCCCTCAGCCAGTCAGTCCCAGATGTGGACTGAAGCATGGGACTTGCTGGGAGGACTAGATGCCTAAATAAAGCTAGATTACATCACAACCAGAGGGGAAAGATGGAGGCTGGGCAGACAGACAACCACACATGGGGTGAGAAACTTGGTTATTCTATATCTACCTATATCTATATCTATATATCTATATCTATATCTATACCTGTATGAATCTATCTATGTTTGTATATATATCCATATGTATATCTATCTATATCTTTCTATATCTATATGTATCTGTCTCTATATCTCTATCTCTGTATCTCTATTTCTCTATCTCTAGCTATCTATCTATAGCTATATCCATCTATATCTATATCTTTATCTCTCTATTTCTGTATCTCTGTCTCTCTCCATCTCTTTCTCTATCTCTAGCTGTCTATCTATATCTATCTATCTATCTCCATCTGTCTCTCTCTCTCTCTCTCCATCTGTTTCTGTCTCTATCTCTATCTCTACCTACTATCTAACTATATATATCTATAACTATATCTATCTATAAATATGATATACATACATAATTTGGGGCTTATTGTTTTTTATTTTCATACATTAAAGTTTTAATAAGTAATACCTTCAAATAGTTCAATATTCAATTTTTAAAAATACAAAAAGAGTATACAATCTTTTGCACTGTGGACCCTAGCCATACAGATATTTTACAGATATACAAGAGAAAAAATGACATAGATGTATACTTCTTCCCTTTTTGCACACAAAGTATGTATGTAATACACACTGTTCTACCCCTTGCTTTTGTCTCTTAACAGATTGTTGTATTAGTACAAAAAGAACTCCCTCATTCTTTTCTTCACTGCATTATGTTCTACTGTATAGATGTGCCACAATTTATTTAATGCCTATTAATGGGCATTTAGTTGGCTAATAATGTTTTGTTTAAAAACGTTGCCATAGCTGAGCATGCTGGTGTGTTCCTGTCGTCCCAATTACTTAGGAAGTTGAAGCAGGAGGATTGCTTGAGTCCAGGAGTTCGAGTCCAGCCTGGGCAGCACAGCAAGACCTCATCTCCAATTTAAAAAAAAAAAGCTTGCAAAAAAGGAGCTCTTTGAACCTCTTCTAGTTCTAGGGGCTGCCCGCCATGCCCAGAAAAAGAAAAAACACTGCAAAATGGATAATATCATATATATTTCATTTTACACATTCAGGGAATATCTCTCTGAAGCATACATGTCTAAAAGTGGAGGTGGTGCCAAATTGCTGTCTCCAGTAGTTGTACCAATTTATAATCCATCGAGCAGGGTATGAAAACGCCAATTTCAGAACACCCTCAACAACAGAGCATATTGTCAGATTTTTGGACTTTGGTAATTTGGTAGTCGGAACTCAATTACCAAGTTGGAACTCTTCATGGAGCTTCAATCTGAATTTCTCCACCGTGAGTGAAGCTGAGCCACTGCCATGAGCCTGGGAGCCTCTGGTGTTCCTTCACAGGCCCTGCCTCTTCCTATTCTTTGCCCATTTTTCTAATGCATGTGGATCTTTTGCTTTCTGGTTTGTAGGAGCCCATCATGGCTGGGAAATTAGTCTTTATTTTTAATAGATCTGGAAACATTTCCATCCAGCTTGTCATTTTTTTGACTATGCTTACGGTTTTTTCCATGCAGGAAATTTTGATAAGATTGAAAATACCAGTCTTTTCTTTTATCATTCTGGATTTAATGTCACCATTAGAAATGCCTTCTGTGTATTCAGGCGAATAATTCTCTTTTAGTTTCTTCTATATCTTGGCAGTTTCATTTTATACATTAAAATATGATACCCACTTGGAATTTATCCTGGTCATGTGTCAGGAGTAAATTCAACTTTGATTTTGTTTTCTCATTTGATTGACTTTCATTTTATGCTATTCCATGATGATACTCCTTTCTTGTTTTGTGACACTCAAAATTCAAATCTATAGATATTTTGAAATATAAGCTTTTGTTGATTTTAATTAGCAAAACAACAGCTCACAGAGATTCTGTTACTTAACGTCTATGACATGTTTCAGAAGTCAGGGAGAGAATGGGGTAAAAAGGTCTTGAAATCACACGAAGAATAATGCTTGTTGCATTTTCATAATCATTGCTATTTGGAAATGTGCTTATAGGACACTTAGTTAAATACGAATCATTAAAAACAACAGCATATGGTTTCAGTGATTTAAGTCACTTAAAACTGGTATGTGTAAAGTTCTACTTATTAACCTAGGCTCTTTTTAGATGTGGGTCTTTTCCCTACAGAATTGGGGGAGGTAGCTTGTTCCTGGCTGCATCCTAAGACACTGCTGGTCCCCAAAGTCCTCCTTGAGATGCAGCCCACCGTGGGGTATGAAACCTCCGGGGCTACCCAGGAGAGGCCAGCAGCAAAGACAGGGAGAGACACATGTCTATTCCTTAAGCTATAGATTTGGGCAGTGGGGCTGGTGAACCCAGCTACCAGGGACACTCCCCAACTCCCTTTCACTGCAAGAAAATGTGAACTGCCTTGTGATTCTCTAGGGGAATAGAACTGACGTCTGTCCACACAACTGGATGTCACAGTCACTACTGAGTAAAGATCTTTTGACAAGTACAAACAGACCTCAGTTGCAGCACTGTCATGTTGCATTATAGTTATTTGCTTACGTTTCTGTATTTCTTAGGAGCTCGGGGCTTATTTAAGGGCAGAGGCCCATGTCTTCCTTGAGCCCTGCAGCTTTGTGCACTCACACTCTTCAGCAGAGTGTGCCTGTTGTGAGCTCTCACGCCACATGGGCAGTCCACTTACATATCCCACTCTGCTGTGCTGTTTCTTGAGCATCTACCATACAACAGCCACGGAACGAAACATCGCACATGCTTTCTTTTTAAATTCTCACAATGGGCCGGGTGCAGTGGCTCACACC
>CAUYQG010241332.1:0-51790 GCA_963574415.1 Tarsius wallacei | reverse complement strand
TCTTCAGGTTTCTTTGGTGTAAGTCAGATTTCTCTTATTTGCTATCCCATAGTCATTTCCTAGGCTCTGACAAACCAGTTATACTTCCAACAGTTTTCTGACTTCCAAAAATCACTTGGCAAGTCTTACCCACTAAAGACTCCCTTCTCATTCTAGGTGTTCCTGTTTATTCTCCCTCAATAGTTTCCACGTTGAAAGTTTAGTCTAATTTACCCACATGATCACTCATTTCTTTGCCCACCAGTCTTTTTGCACCTCCCTCCATCATTCCTTCTGGATTTGGGTTCTTTTGAAGAACATATTTGGTAAGTTCTCCAGTAAGAGATTTTACTGGACTTACTGAATTTGATTTCTTGGTCTAGGGATTGCCTAATCATTAGGTAAATTCAACACAAAGCTTGGTAAAGTGAGGGAATAACACCACATTCTCAGCACAGACTTCATTTATTCTCCTTTCAGATCTCATTTTGAGACATGCAAACATTCTTCTTAAATCAGTAGACACTTATGTTATCATTTCATTGAGGATATGAACTTCCCTGCTTTATTTAGCCATCTAATTGGCCTTCTATTGGCCCACTCTGTCTTCTATTCTGGAAAGAATGAAAACAAACAAATAAAAGTCCCTTCCATGTTTTTCACAACTAGTAAATGATCCTGAATGAGCTGCAGGTCCAGTCTACTGTTTCCTTTTCTGGTATTCAGTTACCACTTCATTTCTAGCTTCTGAGAAACTATCTTACTACATTTTGAACCCAGCTAAGTATTGTCAGTATATCTGTTATATTTTATTAAGCTTGTCTAGGTATTTTTAGTGGCATGTTTTCTGGTTACCTAGTCTACCTATATGACTTGTTTAAGAGCATTCTAGTGGTGTCTTAGAATGGATACATGACAATTTTAATTGTTTAATCTACCATCTTCTGTGGGAAAAAAATGTTATTATTTTTAAATTACAGTATTATACTTTTCTATGAATTCACTTAGGATTCATCTTCCTAACTATTGGTTCTATGTTTTCCTAGTATTCATTTATTTTATTAGTATTAGAGACAGATTAAGTCATGTAACTAAAATAACGCCGATACTAGATTCAGACTAAGATTGAAGCCTAGTTCTACCAGTTATTAGCTATGTGAGCTCAGAAAACTTACTTAATTTTTTAAAACTGTTCCCTATTATGCAAAATAAAGATGCTAATATTACCTTGAAATACATGAAATTATCATTTTTGTGGGTCACAATGTTAGAATATGAGCAATTTCTTATGCTCCACACGTCACTTTCATGGAGCAGTGGCCTCAAGAGTGCTTGCCACATAGCAGGTGGCCAAATTATGGCTTCACTTCACTTCTCTTACTGAATATTTTTAATTAGAAGAAATTCTAGCACATACAAAGTTTTATATGGTGCTGGCTAATTGAAAGAATCAGATTTAGTTGTAATTACAGCCAATATGAGGCTACCATTGATTTGTAACATAATATTTATGAAAATATTGCTTGCTATTAGGACAAGCTCATAATGTAATTACATATTTGAGGTTCTCCATTTATCTTTTTGCCATCAAGTTACATCAAGGATCATGACATCTTACTTAGGTCAAATCCCACAGAAAAGTTATATATTGTTCTATATTTTCTGTACAGGGTTGTAACTTAGCACTACCATCATGACATTTTAACAGCCCTAGTTAACTGGCTGAGAAACAGTGCCTCAACTCCCATATATTTCAGGCTGCATGGATAAAAGGCAAATTCTCAAGAAGGAAGAAGGTGGTTACTCACCGTTAGAGCTAGCAGTTTCCCATAAGTGAGATGAGCAGGAATGTGGTCAGTCTTGGATCTCAATGATTCCACATACCAGTGCTCTGCTTCGGAGAGTTTGCTGAGTCGCATGTATGCTTCACCTGGAAAGGGAATCCCGAAGGTCAAATTGAGGATATGGTTTTCCAACAGCATTTGCAACAGCATCATCATCATTATCATTACCATCATCATATTTATGTTCCATGGAATTTCAGATACTGTGCGAAATACTTTCATTCATTTTCTCTTTCGATTATCAAAGAAGTCATCATGATTTCTATTTTATAAATGAAAAATGTTGTGTTTGGAAAATCAAGTAAAATGGTTAAAATCTAGAGTATTACAAAATCAAAAATTTTATAACCTTGTTGAGAAAGATCAATTGAAAGAGTTAAAAATATTTTAGGATTAGCTGAGGTGAGAGGATTGCTTCAACCCATAAGTTCAAGACCAGCCAGAGCAACACAGTGAGACCTCATCTCTAAAAAAAAAAAAAAAAACAGCCAGATGTAGTGGCACACACCTATAGTTCCAGCTACTTGGGAGGCTGAGCTAGAAGGTGGAAGGATTGCCTGAGACAAACAGGTCGAGGCTGCAATGAGCCATGACAGTACCACTGAACTCCAGCCAGGACAACACAGTAAGACCTTGATTTAAAAAAAAAGTTTTTTTCATTCAACACTGCTGCTAATTTCTTCAAAAAACATTTAAATTTTTTATGTTGATAAGTAAATACAATTTACTAGCTTCATTTAGAGAATCCAAAAAATACATGACAATCATCAAGCATGCCCAGCACTAGACACAACACCAGTCTGAGGCCTTTTAGCTATTAGTCCTTACTTTGAAATTATGTGAATTTTAGGTGCCAAATAGCATTCCACTGATAGCCAAGCAGGAGAAAAAGTTGGAAATAAACCCCAAAGTTTATCAGTTTCCTGTGTATAATCATTCCTTTCTCCCCTGTATGATTATAATGTGAAAGAATATTCAACCGATGCAAAAATTGTATCTTAAGATAATCTGTGTATTTAAGTTAAATATTTTAATATTTAGTTTTAATAAGCACTGCAATAGTAGACACTACTAGTTTCTGAGACTTGTCAACAGACTGGTAATTTGCATTATTTTCCAGACCTTTATAACATAAGTAAACATAATCATAATGGCATTTTCCTTTAGAGACTTTTCCTAAATGTACTGTCCACATTGGCTGCAGAGTTGTGCTTTGATGGAAGAACATACTCCCATTTGTTTCAATCATATTCACCTTGTATTAACACAGTACTGTCAATACGAACATGTTTGATGAACTGAATTGCCTTGAGTCTCCTGAACTTTTGAATACCCTTTTGCTTGGCTGGTAAGTTTTTAAAAAATGGTGACAAATAAAATGTAATATGAACAAAATGTATCTACCCACTCACATATCTCGGCGTTTCTAGTTCTATAAGTCCTTAAAGTATGCTATCATAAAAAGGACAGTTGTAAGATTTTTTTTTCCTTAAAGTTTAAAACAAGTTTGCATTTACAGAAAACTGAATACCATATGTTCTCCCTAATAATGGGAGCTAAACACTACATGAACACAGGCACAATGATGGGAACAACAGACACTGGGACACTATGAGGAAGAAGGGGTTAAGGTTTAAAACTACCCACTGGGTACCATGTTCACCATCTGGGTGATGGACTCATTAAAAGTTCAAACCTCATCATCATACAATATTCCTATGTAACAAACCTGCACATGTATCCCTTGAATCAAAAAACAATAAATGTTTTAAAAGCTTGCATTTAAGGAGTTGGTGACATTAAGTCACATGGCTAGGGTAAGATGCAAGAAATACTAAAGCAAAAGCCAGAGACTAGAATGGAATACACAGAAAATCTTGTAGTTGTCACAATGGTAGGTTAGGATGCCCTAATCTCCATCCTAATTTTTTTAATATCCATAAACTTCTGCAATAACTTTATTGTTTCTATTTTAATACCTCTATAAAAACTGACACACTGTCAGATGAATTTTTTGCCATGTTGAACAACTGGTACCAAATAAAGTGAAAAATAATTTTTCTCAGGAAAAGTTAACTACTTCATACTAAAACAATATTAGATATGATTTACATAACAGAAAATATGCATAGACCCTAAAGTATTGAAAATTTAAAAGCAACTAATGATAAATTCTAGCTACTTGGAAGGCAGAAGGATCATAGATCAGATTTTAAAAGTTGTATAACCATTACATTTAACATAGCTTTCATTTTTTTGGTACAAAACTTAAGTAATTTTCAGAAAATAATGGTAGGTATTCTGTATAGAAAAATAATATGAAAGAACCCCAATTCCAGAAATTTTTTTGAAATTAAAATATGTATATTGAAGTGATCAGTGTCTCAAAATTATTTAGAAAGTATTCTTCCACTTTTTGCAATTCAGAAATCTATCATTATGAAAATCTATTTTAAAGTAAAATATTATTAATTTGATAATTAATGGTTAGCCCATTTGCCTCAGTAAGAACTCATAAGTAACTTATTAACTTGCAGAGCTTGTGAGATAGAGAAATATTAAAGAACTATAAATAGTAATATAATGTAATCATGTATCTTGGCAAGTATATGAAAACTGATAAATAACTAGACTACTTTGATACTATTCATTACATCTTAGAAAAAACTTCATGTAGCCAATCATTTGTCACTGAGGTTCAATGAATGAATAGTATCAAAGTAGTCTAGTCATTTATCAGTTTTCATATACTTGCCAAGATACATGATAATGATAATAATTCATTGAGTGTTTACTATGAATTAGGGTAGCAAGCTGCAGGCGGCAAACATCTGACCTATGGACACCCACTCCCTCTTACTCTGTACATTTGGGCATATAGAATTTTTTCTCACCTTCATAAGGAGTCTTAACACAATATCCCATTCAATCACTACCAACTGCTCATAGCAGGTTTGCAGGATGAACTTTTTTTTCAATTTCTATATTAGTTGATTTACAAATGTATCTCATTGCTTGTTAAGGAATGTCACTACCTGTATTTTATAGATGAAAAAATTGAGAAGCAGAGGAGTTAAATTACACACTCAAAACCAAAATGTGTAAAGTGGTAAAGCTGCAATTTAAACCCAAAACTACCTGACCTCAACACATTGCCTTTACCAGCTGGTCGAGAAAAATCATAAACTTCCAACTCTCCAACTAAGGTGAGAATTACATTCTCTCTCTCTCTCTCTCTCTCTCTCTCTCTCTCTCTCTCTCTCTCTCTCATAGAAAGTTATTTTCCAGCTTGTGATGCATCAGCCAGCAGGTTCACTTCATTTTGCCTTGGGCTTATCTGTTGAATTAAAAGAATGAGGAAGAGCAATGATAATCCACGAATGACCTTTAAAAGTGCTTCCAACTACTATGTAATTCAATTCTTAAGAGAGAAATACTGACCCAGAAGATGCATTTTACTTCTAAGGTTAACCTTAACACACAAAAAAGGATCTATAAAGTGGTAATAAAATCAAGATGCAAAACTGAGGTGCAAGAAAATGATTATGGATAAATTGAAAGATGTTGAAAAGGCAACTCAATAAAGATTTAAGCAACAAACAATACAAAAGGACAAGTACTGGCAAGGTAAAAGCTTAACATTTCTCATTTCTAATCCACTTTAGGGGTTAGAATATTCATCTTATAAATGAAGGCAGCTCAGGAACCATAATGACTTCCCTAAGGCCAGTTAATAATCCCACCCTAAAAGGACTACATGCCTCCAAAGCCATGATTTTTTTCCATTGCATCAAGCTGGCTGCCATATTAAGTTTATTATTTATTGATTACCTACTAACATCTCAAATATACTATATTACGTTCACCTTATCCCTACAATGTAGTTAATATCAGCCTCATTTTACAAATGAAGTGTCTGTGCCTCAGACACTTTGGGAAATACTAATAAATGTTGACCATAACCAACCAATGTTGAGCTTAACCAACTCACTCAAGGTCAAAAACAAGCAAATGCAAATGTCAAATTCAGGATTCAGACTTTTTTTTTTTTTTTGGTGGCTCTTTGCACTACACCATTGTACCTAAATACTATCCAAAATAATTAGCGAGGGGATAACATAACTGCAAAAAGTGCTATCAATGGATTTCATTTTAGGAGAGAGTGGTATAAGTGTAATCCTTTAAGCTTAGTTAAAGTAATAACGTCAAAAAAAGTCATAAAGGAAATGGCCACAGGAAAAGAAAGCTCAGTAAATTCAATAAGGAAGGAAATAAATTCTTGGTAGGGAATAAGGTTGGGGGGGATTGAGGGTTAAGTCGTTTTCTCTAGTACTGTAATTTTTCTTAACTTACAATAATAGAAAAAAATGTGTATGGTGCCCAGGAGGAAAGAAGTAATGATGACTATTTTCCCTTTTCATCCTGAAAAAAAAATGATATAATAAAGGCACTTTCATAAGAATGAGAAGATTTCCTGTGCGATGATGTAGTGATCAGGTTCATCACCCAGATTTATTTCCGATTCACTTGCAGACAAAAGGGATTTGGATGTTTTTAGGCTGGCTTCAGGCAGATATAAACCACTTTCAGATGTAGAACAAATAATGTCACTCTCCCTCCCTAAAAAGCCTCAGGTCTAAATAAGCCAGGCAAAGGCTAACTCCTTAAGGAAAGAATGTTGGGTTATTGATGATGTAATGGTCTAGATCTCACTGATTCTTATGGTTCAAATTATTGAACATCTCTTGCTTGTAGGTAAAGAATAGAGCATACAGTGGGAAATATTAAAACTCAGTATAGACTCCTTAATTTAAAAAAATTGGGACCACCCTTACCAAAAGTAATCACCCCTTTCTCAATTCCTATAGTAATTTTTGTGCCTTTTTAAAAGTTCTTGAAAATATATCTTGCATATTAATTCAGGATAACCAAAAAGAACTATGCATATGATGGTAAACAAAGTCTAATAAGTTATTTGTTCCTACTTACAATCTCGTAACAAATCATGTTTCCAAGTTTACTTTTAGGTGCACATGAAACTAACAAAAAAGACCCTTGAAAATCTATGATACTTATGAATTTGATTTAACCTGTGTTAAAAATGTAATTTCATAGACATCATGGTTTAGAATGAAGAAAAATATTAGGTGAATACATACAGGAGAAAACCTATTTTTGTAAAAGGCCTCACACAAGTTATAGAGCATTTTTTCCTAGTCTCTAAAGAATGGGGGTGTTTATAAAATGGCCCCAGAAGATTTCTAGCAGGCTCCTGCTAATACAGTGAAAACATCCCATTGCTGATATTGCTAATTTTAGGATGCATTGCTTGAAGAGCAGATATTCTATCTTAATCTACCTAATTTCTAGGCTCTCCACCGAGTTTGAGGACTTAGCTTGTTGCTAAGGTATTCATTCCATTTTGAAGTAATGTTAATTTTCCATCCAAGATACCAGGTTTATTTTTTTAATGTGCTAGTCATTCTTTTAATGAGCATTTTCGGCAATCCTCAAGTGTGCTATGATTAGTGCCCTTTTATGGGTTACTTTTAAATTTGTTCCTTAGAAACTAATTTTTGCCACATAAATTAAAAATAAAAGAACTACATTTTAATTAATTGATTGATAAACTTGGTTTATTTCATCTATCTGCCTAAATTATTCACAGTTATTCAGCACTGATTATGAATTTTACATAAAAACAGTATTTAGATGTTTTAATTTTGAATTCTCATTTTGCCATTAAATAGCTGTATGGTTTGGACAAATAGGTTATTTGACAGGGACTCCATTTTATCACTTATAATGTGGGGGCCAAGAAAAATTAACTTCATAGTCCCCAAAATGATATACTCATTTATAGGTTCACCACTGTTCAGATATTTATACATACTCATTTCATAAACCATTAACAGTATGCTGTTTGCTTAAAAAGGAACTGTCGGATTCATGAATTTTCTAATTGAACTACTCAAGACTAACTCTCTAGATCAACTCTTGATTTTTCTTTTTGTTTTAATATTTATATATGTTTTCTAAGTATAAACATTATTCCTGATCATTGTAGAAACTCTTAAAGCACAAAATTTAAAAAATTCTATCACCAATAGATAGCATTAACAGATTTGTATGTGTTTTCTCAGAATTTAATTTATATGTTGAAAAAAATTATACCATAAATTATTTTCCTAGCTTTAAGTATTTAGGGTTCTTACAGTATATTGTTATTTTAAAGAAAACGACGTCAATTTTCCCAAAATTCAGTTTTCCCATTCAAGATCAGTATTCATTTTTTTTAATTTATTCAAATTCTTTTTCCACCTTAGAATAAATGTACAGTAGGGGACTTCTTGGACTATTCTTCTACACAAAAAATTCTTGGGTTATTTTTTATACATAAAAATCTCTTTTCAGCCAGGAATCCCTGGACTTTGGGAGGCCAAGTTGAGAGGATCACTTGACACCAGGAGGTCAAGACCAGCCTTGGCAACAAAGTGAGACCCTGTCTCTAGAAATATAAAAAATAAATAATAATAAGTAAAAATTCTTTTCTATGGCATAGGAGTATGTATTCTCTTCTAATTATACCACTTAATTATTAAAATTAGCTACTTATTCCATATGAAATATATTTTGCCATATGGTATGAGACAAGCATATAATTTTATACTTTTCTAAATATGTAATCAAGTGATCTAGATCAACTTTTATATTGCCTCCTTACCAATATTTAATCTTACACTTGTTATCTACAAAAATCTTAAATAAATTTTGTTTCCAGAGCGTCTACTTCATCCTGCTGGTCTGACTTTCTTTTCTTATTCAGACACAATACTGCTCTAATCGCTGAGTGTCTCATAATATTTTAATATTTAGTAGAGCAAATCTCACCCATTATTCCTCTTTAAAACTTCCTGGCTCTATTTTCCTGTTAATTCTGCCAAATTAACTTTAGAACCATTTTGTCAAGTTTTTGATACAATTATTTTTGGAATGGTATTGAATTAAAATATACAAAAACATTTTAGAAAATGAGAATTTTTACAAAATTGAATTTCCCCTTTCAAGAATAGTATTCAATTATTTATTTATTCAAAATTCCCTCTCCCTTTTCATTCACCTGCAGAATCTACTTCGTGAATTATAATCCTTCTGTTCCCAAACAAGACTATGAGATGCATGAAACCAAATGCAAACTCTTTCATGTCTTTATCTTTCTTTCAACCTAAGTCCTGAAGCCTTTAAACTCTGGTTAGTCCTTATCAGATAAATATCTGATAATCAATCACCTTATGTATCAAGTTGGATTTAGATGTTACCTTTTTACTAAGTATGTCATTGAAGAGAAATTTCCAAATAATTCCTTTTTCCAGAACCTAGAGTCTGGCAGAACCATGTGATATCAAGGATGAACTACATCAAGAGTTTAACTTTCTGTGATTTTAATTCTCATTTCCTAATTCATAGTGTTAGTATTAGGAGCATTTGAAACATCAGGATCTTAAAAAAAAAATTTATGCCACAAACTTGCTATGACTTTTAATAGTCAAATTTTGTGACCCTTTTGTATCACCATCCTAATCTTTTCCTCATCTTATTCTTATAAGAATAACATCATCCAATTGCCCCAAGAATATTGGTTCTGATTGGACATTGCTACAGAGCAGGAAAAGAAAAGAAGAGGTCAACATGATGACAAAAGAGGTTACTTACTATCTGACAACAGACTTTAACCATTCTAACTTCTCCGGGGGCGAGGGGATGGGGAGTGAAATGAAATATCATCCAGGTCTTAAGTTGAGGAGGGTTAGACAAAGGCTCAATATGCAACTCTTTACTGAGTCCTAAAGCATTAAACTAAAGGGGAAATCTATGCAGCCTGAGAGGGTTTTTTCTGTTGTCGTTTTTTTGTTTGTTTTTTGAATTGGCTTCTCACTCTGTTGCCCAGACTGGAGTGCAGTGGCACGCTCCTGGGCACCACAGCCTCGACCTGCTGGGCTCTGGCAATCCTTCCACCTCAGCCTTCCGAATAGCCGAAATTACAGGTGCGCGCTGTCATGACCGGCTAATTTTTTTTTTGGTTTATTGTAGAGACGAGGGCTCACCAAGTTGCCCGGGTGGGTCTCGAACCTGCAGGCTCAGGCAATCCACTCGCCTTGGCCTCCCAAAGTGCTGGGATTACAGGCTGAGCCACAGAGCCAGGCCATGAAAGGATATTTTCAAAGCAACAGAGGAAATGCAAGAAAAAAAAAATCAAACGTGTTTCATTAAGAAAAAACACGAATTGTCAAGAATAGGTTAAATTTCAGTTAAAGTTAAAAAAGTTCCTAATTTCTAGTGTGAGTTTATATACAGGAAACATACGATGTGCCACCAAAATTTAACTTGGAAAAAAGCCAGGAACCTGCATCAATATTTCTCTACACAATGAGGGATCCAGAAGTTCCTCAGGCTAATCAATTTCCTTTATATTTTCAAGGACATAAATCAAATAAATAAAATCTGCAAATGTTGGAGCCAATTCCTATTAAATGCTTATAATTTTCCAAAAATAGAAAGTGAGATATTGTGTATGTGTGTGTGTGTGTGTGTGTGTGTGTGTGTGTGTGTGTGTGTGTGTGTGTATCTTTATGTGTAGGCTGGGGGGGAGGTAAGGATCCTTCCCTGAAAAATATGATACCGTCCCCTGGAGAATTACAATGGGTTACATAAAATGGCTTAATATAACCAAAGATAATTAGAAAATACTTAAAACATGCAAATAAGTGCTAAATTGTATTTTTTTAAAAGTAGTAGGTTTATACCAGATAAAGGAAAAAGAATGAGTAAATACTGTACTAGCATGGAAAGAATGAATGAAAATATGGTATTCAGAGAAATAGGTCTTATGGCCAAGCACAGTGGCTCACACCTGCTATTTGAGCACTTTAGGAGGCCCAGGTGGGAGGGCTGCTTGAGCCCAGGAGTTTGAGACCAGCCTAGGCAACATAGGGAGTCCTTGTCTCTACAAAAAAATTTTTAAAAACTAGCCATACATGTGGCAAGTGTCAGGTATGACAGTCCCAGCTATTCAAGAGGCTGAGGCCGAAGGATCACCTGAGCCCAGGAGGTGAAGGCTGCAGTGAGCCATGATTGTGCCACTGCACTCCAGGTTGAGCAGCAGAGTAAGACCCTGACATAGACATACACATACACACACACACACACACACACACACACACACACACACACACACACACAGAAGGGCTGAATAGTTGCAGGAAAGTGAGAAAGGACTCTCCTATGAGTCAGAAGAGTATAATAGAAGGATTTTCAGTTTCATACAGATCTTTTCAGGAATACCTTTTATGTATATTCCTGAATCAAGTAATATGTCTCTGTAATAGGCAATGAGTAATTATTTTATACTACAAATTGCGATGTTAATGTTAATTTCTATAGCATACTAGAAATTTTAAAAAATCATCCTATTTTTAATAAGTTCTTGAGAATAAGATTTAACAACCCACAAAATCCCATTCCCATAATTAACTTATTGGCAAAAAATGCTGCATTCTGTGCAAAATTTTTGCATGCTCTATTTTCATTCTTCATTCAATTCAAATATGACAGTGACTTCTAATGTGTAGTTCCACTTAAAAGTAAATCACAGTTCACTTGAAGAGTCAAATGAGATTTTTATGGAGAAAGTAACTTTCCCTTACCTATTAGGAAAAACAGACAAATACACAGCAAAACACATATGATTAGTTATGTGTTTAATTTTAAATTTAACTTACATTACTGTGTTAAGGCTTAGAATACAACACCCCAAAATATGATAGATTTGTAGGCTGAGTACTTTAACTGAAGGATATTATGTCCTCCTGTCTCAGAGTAAATCATAGATAACGAAATTCTTCCACTTCAAGAAGGATGGCAGATTCTAGAACTCCTCTTTCCCATAGCAAGACATAAAAAACCTAGAAAGCTCACCCTTCTTCTCAATCCTCCTTCTCAATCCTCATTCCAAAGGGGTCCTGCCCCACACCTGGAGGGAAGGAATACTACACAGAGCAACCAAGAAGAATCTGAACAGACAGGCCTTGCTGAGTTTCTCAACTCACTGTTACCACTAGGTCATATTCATTTTGCCCAATCATCAAGCCTAAGCATAAAATAGATGGCTTTCCCTAGGTCTTTGGTTCTTAATTTCTGAAGGCTCCATGTCATCGAAAATTTTGATTAAATAAATTTGTTAGGCCTTTGTCATATTAATCTGGCTTTTGTTATAGGTGTCTTGGCAATCACCCTTATGAGGGATAAGGAAAGGCATCACACCTTTCTGCCAAAACAGTTGTCTAAATATGTGCAACAATAACTTCTTGTTTTCTTGACATTGATTTTCAAGATGTATCCATCACATAAAATTTTCTTTTTTCCCATAACTATGTCCATTTTATCTAGTTGACATCAAAGTTGGCATAATTTAGAACATAAGTCTTTGAAACCCAGTTAAAGAAATTCTCAGGTACAAAATAGCATCACCTTGATTTTCTAAATACATTCCAATCCGTATTTACTACTAAGTAAAAGATTTACTCCATGGCAGTTGTCCAGTAAAAGATTAAAGCATATAATTTCATCATTTATTTACATTAAAGCTTTAGAAAACAGAATTTTTAAAGCAGAACACATTGAAACTATTTAGAAATTGGAGAATAAGTAGGATATAATTAGGTATTAATTTGAGTATATTTGTTTCCTTATAATTCAATTTAATATAAAATTTTTAAGTTTCAATCCTTTCCTTTAGCATGAAATTGGTAAAAGTATAAATTAATGTAACAGGTGGGCTTGTGTGGTTTTAATAGCAATGAAATATAATCAACTGTCTTATATCATATTTCCAGGAAAGCAAGTGACATTCAGACCTATGCATGATCCTTCGGCAACCTTACTATTGGCATTAAAGTATTCAAACTCCCCATAGGGACTATATATCTTCTGGCCCCAGGTTTAATTGAAACTTTAAACAAAATATATTACCTATTTAATGCAGTTGAACTGGATGCTGGCCTTTGTAGTGTATAGACTAATGCCTAGCAAATTAACGTCTGTAACCATAGAACATAATGTAGAGTTTCTATCAAGCGTGAAAGGTTAAAAAAAAAAAAAAAAATTAAACCACTGCAGTTATATAATGAGGAGTGAACTTTTAGGAGAAAACTGTATAGTTTTTTTGCTCACAAATTTTACATATTCATTCTTTTTGATATACAGCCAAGAGTTCATGATATCCTTACCTGTTGGCTACTAATCTTACAAAGTGAACTTACAAAATCTCTCAAATCTACATTTTGTCTTTTTGGTGTGGTAGACTGTATACACCTGGCACTGGTATCCTGGTCTTGCCCTTTCTGATGATGGGAAAATGAAAGTAAAACTAAGAGTCTTAGCTTAGAAATTAGAAGTTAATATTCTTTTTTGGAGTTAGATTAATGACTAATTCAGTTATATGGTCATACTCATATTTGTAGGACTGACTCACTGATTTTTAAGAGTGCTAATGGAAGCAATCGCAAAAAAAACACCAGAACCCAAAATAGAGGAAACAGGTGGTATAAAAAGCTTAACACTACTGGAGTGTTAATGCTCCCACACTTGAAAGACGTGAAAGTTCAAATCTCACACAGTTAAAAACCATCTCTTTCACAGACCACATGTTAAATGCCTTGAGTGATCTACTTAACAATAGCTAGTCAAAGAAGAGAACACTCAGCACTGAAGCTATCATGTCAAAAATTTATTCTGAATATCCCCACTCTAAATATATTCTGAAACAAGGTAAGGTAAACACACAGACTATAATCCAACAAAAATAAATGATTCAGCTAAAACACAAACCCCCCAGAAGGATGAGGAAGAAACAGATTTCTGTTATATTCATTCTTCCAATGAACTCAGCGCATAATGTACATACTATAAGTAGAATTTGAATTTACAAGTAAGAATTTTTGCATTTTGTTTTCAGAAGGTGCATTTGGCGTCTCATTTGTCAGTCCTACTTAACTAAATAAGAGTAAGAAAAAAAATTTAAAGATCACTGGTAGCCATTTACAACAAACAACTCTTATTCCTAAGTTTCTTTATCAAAAATATAATTCTAAAATTTACACAAGCTGTTTACACAAAAATTATTCTAATAAATTCATTTTGTTTCCTATTCATCTCTTTTTCTCTAATTTTCTGTGACTAGCCAAATAAAATTGGGAAAATCTCTCATAATTAAAGAGCTGTTTTAATAATTAAGTTGCAGATTAAATCAAAGACCTCAAAAGAGAAATCTCCTTTCTTCTTAGTGGAGAATATGAAGAGAAAACATTTTTCAATTTCAAATCTATGTATGTAAAAGATTTGCTAGCTGAAGACTGATGGAGGAAAACATACATTCTAATATTGGGCTAGGATTGAAAAGTAAAAGATATATGAAACAAATTGTCATAAGAGAATCAAAATCATGTGAAGAAAACAAAGACAAACAGGTTAAAAAAAAAAAGCAATGGGTCACTATCACACATTTCCACTGGAAAAAAAGAATCTCTCTCTAAAACAAATGCATGTTTCTCACTACAAACACATTTTTTAGAGAACAGGAAAATATGAATATGTATGCAAACAGTGATATTAGTACCACATGAGAAATTAAACAGCTTGAGTTTTTCTCTCTTTTTTTTTTTTTTTTTTTGGTTCAGCCTACGTAGTTATAGACAAAATATTCTCAAGGCTACAGTAATTATTTTCCATTTTATTTATAGGCATTTACTTATCAAGGAGCAGCACTGAAATGCTCTGGACCAACTGTGAAGTCAGCCAGAAAGTTCTATGAGAGCAGAAACCATATCAACTATTTCCAGTTCATATGTCTGCTGCTTCTGTACACACCCCCCTCCCAGTACTTGTGATTTAAAATTTTTTTTTTTTTTTTTGAGTTGGAGTCTCACTCTGTCGCCCAGACTGGAGTGCAGTGGCGGCTCCCAGACACCGCAGCCTCGACCTGCTGGGCTCCAGCGATCCTTCCGCCTCAGCCTTCCGAGTAGCTGGAACTACAGGCGTGTGCTACCACGCCCGCCTAATTTTTGATTTATTGTAGAGATGAGGTCTCGCCTGCCCAGGCGGGTCTCGAACCCATGGGCTCAGGCAATCCACTCACCTCAGCCTCCCAAAGGCTCAGGATTACAGGCTGAGCCACCGAGCCCGGCTTAATTTTTTTTTTTAATACAGAGGTAATTCTGAACAATGATTATAGACTGCAATGGCAAGGCAGTAACCCTAAGTTCTCCTACTCCACACAACACATTATGCCCGTTTGTTCTCAAGATATATTACCAAGATGAAATGGCCTAAATCGCTTGTATAATTAAACCCAACAATTACTTTGCCTTGAAAAGGCAGAGTAATTTTATTTTCAATAGTAAATAGGCTTAAAATGACCTTTGGGTTTGGAAGAGCTCAAACTGATAAAAATAATTGGATGTTACAGCCTAATTTAGTTTCCTGTAATCCCTTAGGATTATTCAAAAGCAATGCTTAAGTAGAGATAATAAACAATTATAGAGAAAGAAGAGAAAGATTGAGTGTTCAGAAGCCAACTTGCATTAATTTTTTTTAGTATAATTTAAAAATATTTTTTATATTTTATGCATTTGTGATGAAACCACCATTTTGAAGGTGTTTTATTCTTTTTAGTTAAACTGAATATACATATTATTAAACATGTAAAGAAAAGCCATTTGACATTGTAAAGAATGTGCTAGTTTGGGTAACACAGAAGGGCTAATTCAAAAAAGCATTTGAATTTAAGTTGAAAAACTACACTTCTGCTTCCAGCATCAACTATGGATTCCTGAACTCAATTCTCTGGGTGTTAATTCTCTATATTGCAAAATAAAAACGATTATGAGGATTTTTTGCATGTGTCAGTCAGGGTCTCACTCTGTCACCCAGGCTGGAGTACAGTGGCAAGATCACAGCTCACCACAGCCTTGACCCTCTGGACTCAGAAGATTTTTCTGTCTCAGTCTTGCAAGTAACTAGGACTATAGGCATGTGCTACCATGCCTGGCTAATGTCTTTTATTTTTGTAGAGATGAGGTCTCACTACGTTGCCTAGGCTGGTCTCAAACTCCTGGGCTCAGGCTATCCTCCGAACTCAACCTCCCAAAGTGCTGGGAATACAGGCATGAGCCGCCACCACCCAGCAGTTTTTAAGATATGACTCTTCCATCTCTAACATTCTGATTCTAAAATACATCTCTACCTTTTTTTTTTTTTTGAGTTGGAGTCTCACTCTGTCGCCCAGACTGGAGTGCAGTGGCATGCTCCCAGCCACCGCAGCCTTGACCTGCTGGGCTCTGGCGATCCTTCCGCCTTAGCCTTCCAAGTAGCTGGAAATACAGGCGCACGCTACCATTCCCAGCTAATTTTTGATTTATTGTAGAGATGAGGTCTCACCAAGTTGCCCAGGTGGGTCTCGAACCCGCAGGCTCAGGCAATACACTCACCTCAGCCTCCCAAAGCGTGGGATTACAGGCTGAGCCACTGAGCCCGGCTACATCTCTAATTTGAGAAGAGCAGAAACTGAGATTCACTAAATGCCCTTGAATGTCAAAATAAAGAATAATTTTGACTAAGTCTAGAGGAAAAATAGATAATCGAAAGAAGAGGAGAAGAAAATCTAACCCAAATATGACCATTTTTTAAATTTGGAAGGTGTACTGTATTAATGAAACTAAGTTAATTGCCATTAATATAATACACTGTTTCACTTTTAGTTAATATAGTAAAAGAAAAATTTGACAGTAGTTGCTGAACAAAAATGGAAAATGAGCCTAGAGTGAAAATATAGCAATTCCAGGCAGGATAGAACTAAATAGAATCCCTACTGAATTTCGGTGATGGCAAGGCTATCACTATGACAAAATCTTATCTATAGAGTAATAATATTTACATTGCAAAACACAAAAATAACTAACAGAGAATAAAATCAACATCTAGAATTTAAAAGCCACAGAAATGATGATGATTACAATGGAAGGTCATGTTATAAACTTACCAGGTTAGGCATTTGGACCAATATGCTTTACCTTCATCATTTTGATCAGTCCTCAAACAGACACTACTACTACAAAAATCTTATAAATGGGGAAACTGAGGCATTTGTTGAGTTATTTGCCCTAGGATGCTCAGCTAGCAAATGTCATAGCCGTAATCTGAACCCAGGTTATGTGACTTCAGCAACCACACTAAACTGAACCTCTATTTAATTCAATCTGTTCTCTCAAGAACCATGGCCCACAAAATTAAAGTCACATAACTGGCTAGGAAAAATTTAAACACTTAATGATTTGGTCTTTTAATATTTCATGTATTTTCACATCTTCCTAAATATAAGAAGCTAGGTGAAAGGTTAATCTTTGTTTAAAAAATAAGATTTATATGCTTTTTGAGTTTGCTCTTTATGCTTGTAACTCACCTAATTCCAGATGAGAAAAAAACTTTAGTATTAATGTTATTCTAATTAGTGTTACACAAACATTAGTATTTGATTAGTATTTCAACTATAATAGATAGGATTATTGTCTTTGATTAGTAATACATTACTCACACATTTTAGCCCTATGAAATTAAAGAGAATAATGTGAATATATTAAAACTATTTTTAAAATTTATTAACGAACTGCTTCACTAAAATTAAAGGAATAGTCTTAAAATAAAATCTAGAAAATTAAAATTGGGAAGCAAATTAATAAAACTTGTTGCCATTAATATACAAGTGGGAAAAACATGTTCATTTGGTATTCAGGGTAAGTCAACTGTCATGCAGCAGACAGTCATGAAATATGTTTTTTCTTAATGTTCAAGAGGAAGGAATATGCGAAGGACTAGAGTGTTTTTTTTGTTTATTTTTAAAGCAACTGCGGTGAACTTAGTTATTAAGCTAATAATGACATTCAAATATAGTTGTATTTTTTCACACACACTCCTTTATTTCTCCTAACTTCCAAATAAAAAATAGAATGGTAAAAAATATAATGTTTGTATATCTACACACAAGTGCTTGGAGGCAGTGGTTGTGAAGAGGTAAATAAATGAGACATGAGAAAAATGAATACAGGCAAAATCTAACCAGACATTATAATCCATCACTGATCCCTAAAGGGCACTAAGAATATGTAAATGTGTGAATTAGAAAACACATTCAAGGCTGTTGATAAACTTGATAGGATAATCAGCACATGCTGACAGACTAATGAAACTGATGAACTGAGTGCAGCTTATCTTCTGGGCCATTTTTTTTTCTTGTCAAATGGAGGCTAATCAAAATGTATCAGGAGTTAAAGCAAACACTTGGGGGATTTAACCCATTTGATTAGAAGGTGAACTCACTCTCTGAGAAAATTACAGTTTCCTGAACAACTGAAACCACAAAACCTGATCAGCTGACAGACCTTCACATGAAATTAAACAGAAGGCATCAACCATAATTATAGAAGAAATCTGGAATCTACAATTATACTAGGATCCTCCCTTCAAAAATTGTTAGGGTGCTTTCCAGAATGGGCAATACAACCATCTCCTATAATGGAAAAAGAAGACAAAGGAGTAAGCAATAGCTCCAGGGACACACTTATCTTTTACTGCCTGTGCGTGCTCAGCATCAGTGTAACCATATGAGGGACACATCGCAAGACACCAAGTGAAATTTCAAATCTATTTACATAAAATAATTGAATGAATTTTCTGAAATAACTAACTATAGTGAACACCACCACTTTTCATCAACAATAAAGATAGTGCATGCAGTCTGTCACCAAGGACCTCAGAGCCCTATCCTAATTTAAAGAAAGATGTCTTGCTTGATAACTGAGGAAAATTGGGAATAAATCTGCATAGGCCCTGGAGTTGAGAATAAAATCACAAACTAAAACAACGTGCGTCTTCAGACAAAGTCAGGGAAAGCAATTCTTTCACTATTTATTTTGTCATGAAAAACATCTAGCATGAAAATAAAAAAGTTAATTCAACTGATAAGCTTATACACTCCAAGCACATATTTTATTAACATGTACATTTCTTGTGCATAAATAGATTGATGGTAAATTGCTGGATGGTAGAAGATATTGTTTTAATTCATATTAAATAAATTTTAAGGTCAAAAGTACATTTAATGAAGGTAGATTTTAGCTTTTAGTAATTATACCAAAGAGAAAAAAAAGAAAGAAAGAAAAAACTAAAGAACATTCCAGTGGACTCTCTAATATAAGCATTGAATCACTCTACTGTTGCCCAGACAAACGTGGGGGGGGGGAGGTTGTTTTTCATGTCAATATCATGAAATAAACATTTTAACTTCTTTCAAAATATATACATTTTTTGTTTACTGATCTGTGCCCATTCTGCCTCTAAACTATTTCTAAATTTGCTGTTATTTGGAAGGACGAGAACATGAGTGTTTTTGCCAGGTGTATATTTTCTAGTTGCAGGGGGTTTGGGATTTTTTTGTGTGCACTCAGGCCATAAAGCTGCTATCAAATTTCAAATCATAGAAAGTAGAAACATAAAATAATCCTGGACATGATGTAGTCTAATCTGACTTATTTTATATGTATGAGAGAGGCCTAGAAATATTAAAAAACCAGGTTTAATGAAAAGGGAAAATTAGAGTTTGAAATTTGCACTTTAGAGAAAAAAATATTTGATTTAAGGACAAAAGTAAATGCTTCTCTTTCTCATCTCAAAAATAACATTAATCAATTAGCAGAGCATCTTAAACTTTAGGGATTTGTTTCCAAGAGTCTTAGGCTGAATATGTGGTTTTCAGTTGCATCTATCATCAAACAGCTGCAGTAACAATTTACTACAAGGAAGGCAGGGATCAATAAAATGTGATAGGTAGATATTTTATTAGAATTTCTAGTTCTTTGAGCTCTTATATAACTAGAAAAATCCATTCCATAGATTTATATACTTTCTGACAAATAGTAAAATTAATTTATTTATTCAACATAGAAAAAAGAAATAATTCTAGTAGCACATTTACAGTCTGCACAGTCTTGTTTTAATTCTAAATTATTACTCTAAAAAGACATACTGTGATCAACATCCCGATCAATGAAAACCATACAAGTTGGCTTACTTATCTCATCTTTTATAAGCATCAATGTTCATGAATCTCTACATGATAAGATGCTTACTTTGGAAAATCCTCTAGTTTAAGAAAGTAACATAATCAAAAACAATAATGAATTTGATAAATTCACTGAAATTAATGTGTATTTTATTCATCTCTAAACATACTTGAAAAATTACACATAGATGCAAGATTAGTTTTACAATCTTTAGATTCTAGCTAGTACTCAGTAGCCAGATGGGCTTGACAGGCCCTTGCAACAATTCTGGGCTGTGACCAATGTGTTGGGAATCACTATGTTGTTATTGCTGTTGTCTTCTCTTTTCTCTTACAAGCAAGGGATACAAGTGTATGTTTGTAATATGGATATATTGTGTAGTGGTGAGGAGTGAGTCTCGATGGCCCATTCCCTAGACAGTGAAAACTGAACCCAATGAGTAATTTTTGAATCATAACCTTTCTTCTTGCCTCCCTCCTTGGTGACCCCAGTGTCTTTCCATCTTTGTGGTCATTTAGTTTTCGCATATAAGTGAGAACATGCAGGGTCTGGTTTCCTGTTTCTGAGTTAGTTCACCTAGGTTGATGATCTGCAGCTCTATCCATGTTGCTACAAAGGGCATGATTTCATTCTTTTAATAACTGCATAGTATTCCATGGTGTATATAATTCACATTTCTTTATCTGGTCAATTGTTAGAGGGCACTTGGTTTGTTTCCATGATTTTGCTATTGTGAACAGTGCTGTAATGAACATACGAGTACAGGTATCTTTTCCTTTTCATTTGCCTTTCGGTAGATCCCTAGTAGTGGGACTGCTGGGTTTGAATGGTTTGATTTTTAGTTCTTTGAGAAATCCCCATATTGTTTCTCATAGAAGTTGAACAAGTTTATAATCCCACTAGTGAAGAATGAGAGGAACTGCTATGTTAACACATTTATTTGTTCATGTCAGAACAAATGTGCCCTGTCATAATTGGAATAAGACACCCAACTGTGAGCAAAGTTTCTTTGTGGGGATTAATATGATTTGTTAGAATTCCATTTAACACAAACATCAGTGTTAATTTATCTGCAGGTCCCTAATATATCAATTTAAAAATATTGTTTTACTTACCCATCATGTTGTACAAGCTCTGTGGGGCAAACTGCCTTGGCATTTTCTGAATAGCTTCCTTGTATACACTAAGGGCCTCCTAATTTATAAAAAGAGAGAGAGAGAGAGAGAGAGAGAGAGAAATCGTCACTAAAGTACAGGGATATTCACTGAAAATAAGGTAATAACATTCTTCCAAAGTCAAAACCATCCACTGCTATTTCTAAATGGTTCACTAGAGGAAAATAATTGAACTGTCCTTTGATAGTGTACTATCTCAATTTCACGAATGAAAATACTCAGCCCCATCAGTTAAGAATGAAATGGTTTAACAAGGAGGGGAATGTTAGCAATTTTCTTTTAATATAAATTTTCCAGTTCACACAGATTATTAAACTTTAAAATAACACTAAAAAGAAAATCATATTTGGAAGTTATCTATTAGTCATCTAAAGTCCATCATTATTTTAAGTCAGGAAACCTGGTGGGATCTAATGAAATATTAGCTAACAAATCTTCCAGATACTGAGACTCACTGAAGCTATTAAATGCAATTATTTTAAAAGTTGTATCTACATCCTTGCATTAGTCTTAATACATTGTATAGGAGTATGTGTGTGCAACGGGAGGCAGGTAGAAGGAGAGAAAGACAGGGGCAACTGGGAATATATGGGTAGCATGTATCCCATGAGAGAGAGAGGGAGCACCGCTGAATCACCTCCTAACTTATTGTACAACATCATGTTACACTACTTTTCCTTTCCCCTCCATTCAAAAATAATAAAATTAGATTTTATTCCATTATAGTTTTAAAAAGAATTAAGATAAACAGGTAGGATTTACATCAAATCACTTTCTTAATAATCAGAGTAAAATTAATACGCTTTTTGAAAATATCAAACACTGGGTATAGGGCAACAATCCTAGAAATCATGTCTTGACCATCAAATCAAAGAAATGGTGAGCAAATAATCTTGAGAAGCATTGCATGTTATTTCTCTTTCTTGAATAGTCACAATACATATTGACATAATATAATTGCTCTGAGAAACAGGAAATAAATGTATTAAATTTTTATTTAAAAGACGCTTTTTCCAAACAAATTTGATCACAAAGTCCTTTTAATATGAACACATTAGTTTCTCAAAGGGCAGTCATATGATGTGTACATATATTCTTTTTTAAAAGGACAGTGGTCCCGGCAAGGTGATGGTAGGTTAGAAAACATTGGGACTAGATCAAAATAAGGAGGAAGGAAAAGGACAGAGAGGTACTGGTCAGACCTCATAGTGTCCCTGTTCATGATAGAGTTTTCCCAGGTTGTACAGACAGCTGGTAACAGAGCTCTTGTGTGCATGAGGGTCCTTTAGGTTTTCATCTGGGATCTCAGAACACTTTAAGAAGGTACGTCGAGCTTCTTCTGTCTTTCCTTGGTTCATTAGGATAATACCGGTGTTTAAATATGCAGCTGAGGGAAAAAAGTAGAAAAAGAAGTATGAGAAGACAATATATACTATAGATAAAATAAACTTTGTTTCCGTTTAGCTTTTATGGATTATTTTTCATTAAAAAGAAAAAAATGGCTGGGCGTAGTGGCTCATGCCTGTAATCCTAGCACTTTGGAAGGCCAACGCAAGAAGTTTGCTTGAGGCCATAAGTCCAAGGCTAGCCTGGGCAACAAAGCAAGGCCTCGTCTTTATTTTAAAAAGAAATAAAAACATAAAGT
Source organism: Tarsius wallacei (assembly GCA_963574415.1). Classification (NCBI taxonomy): domain Eukaryota; kingdom Metazoa; phylum Chordata; class Mammalia; order Primates; family Tarsiidae; genus Tarsius; species Tarsius wallacei. The sequence goes on along the minus strand of CAUYQG010241332.1, from coordinate 28,977 downwards.
TAGAAAGAGAACAACATTAATAACAAAACAAGAAACATACTTATGGAACAAATACTCATAGAATCCATAATAGCAGTGGAAATTGAAGGTATCACTTCAAAATATATAAAATAGTTTGTCCTTAAGGAACTCCAAATATATTAGAGCTTAAAATACAGTTGAGTAAAAGTTATAGCTATTATATTGTTTAATAATTAATGGACATCAAAATATAAGGACATTAAAAGAGATATAATTATTCAAGGTTTAAAACTGAACAGCCAGTATTCAGAAATAGGAGTCCCAAGTGTTTTCTTTGTGAGGCTGCAAATCACAGAGATAATTTTCATGAATGAAAAGAGATACTTAAAAAAAAAAAAGTGAATATTACTTACAAGCTAGGGTAGGCCTGCTCCCGATGGCCAACTTATAATAATGTAGTGCTTCTGCAAACCTGCTGTTCTCCTGTAGAAGTAACCCTCTGCATGAGGAAAACAGAAATTTGGAGACAGGACTGTATTACTATATATAAAACCACAAATTTTTATTTTATATTCCCCAAATAAAGATGGTTAACAATGCAATAAAAATGCTAACCTGGTAGCATAAAAATAAATTCTAAAAAGAAGAAAATGATTCCTCCAGAGAGAAAATACTAGATAGGCATCAGTTGTATTTATACTGTATTAGAAAGTATTAAGAAGTACTTTCAAAAAGGCTTTTACCACCACTGAATCCCCTTTTGAGCTGTCTTTTCTCTCCCACTAGAATAACTGAGCACCTGGATTTCTTCTTATAGCTTACACATTTTCTCATCACTTCAGAAAGGAAACTTGTCTAAGACAGTGATATGTGTTTTCATGGAAGTATGAGATGCCTCCCACTAGCCATGCTGCTTGGGAAATATCAGTCCATGACTGCCCAGGAGGCAAAAGGTAGTCTGGGTCTATAGTAAAAAGAAAGTCAGAATTTAATCAGATGCTATAAAGGAACAAAGAAAAAAGACTGCAGGCTATCCGTGTGGCTATTTCTTTGCTATTTGAATTTGGTCACATAAGTTTGAATTTCAGAACACTGTGCAAATTTCAGTTAACTGTTCTGAAAAGGAAAAAGAAAAAGAAAAAAACACTTTATCTGCAGAACCTAAGACTCTCTGGGCCTTTCTAGGAGGCTCCTTAGGTAGTGGCTTTATGTAATATTCCAGTCATTCCAGACCCCGCACTCATGACCTAAATGAAAATTGATTCCCATCATGTCTATGAAAACAACCTGTCAGGGAACTGAACTAAGTTCAAAAAGCTCTCACAGAGGGCCTTTTGGCCTATCCTCATTGTCTTGTAATCAGTAAGTATCTTACAGACATTCCACACATCTATTGAGCCTGAGTACTGCTGGTATCACCTCAAATTGCAAATTCAACTCAGCAGCTGCTGAGGCCTTTAAAAGGCTGGTAAAATGGTGGTCAGAGAAAAGAGAAGCCTACTGACAAAAATGTACCATTTGGTTGAGCATTTTAAAGTATGCAGCTTATTATTTAATGAGCATCTTGAGAAAATATTTAAAATTGAAGAATGCTCACTGGTGTCATCAACACATAATAATCTCATTGTTTCTAATAATTGCTAAAACTTCATTTGAATTTCAATAGATTAAAGAATTCCCAATCACATTACGGTCACTTTCATATATACATAAATGTACATTTCTATAAAACTTTTGAGCAACAATTAGTTTGATTATGAAATTAAAATGCTGTGATGTCAATTTCACTTTGCTGTTGCTGGAAATAAGAAAAAACAAGATTTTTGCAGTAGTCAAGGGTTTGTGGAAAACGATCAGTAGTATTTAAAAGTGGGTAAAATTGATAAAGAGAAAGAACACATTTATCAAAAAGAAATAATATTTTTATAACAATACTTATTGCTATAATGCTTTCCTGTAAACTAAGCTCATATACATTATCTAGTTTCTGAAACTACACCCCTAACTGTCTTTATTGCTTTCCTTTCAAATTCAGATAAAGAGATGCTTCTTCTTTGATAGGAAACTAAGGGCACCAGAAGAGAAATGCCATCTAGATATTTAATTCTATTTTTTTCTAACAACTTTAGAAATCAAAATCCTTCAATTAGCCTCTATTTGGCCAATATCTCCCATCTCTTTTTCCATATATTTTTCTTTGCCTTAAGACTACAAAAATGTCCACGTGCCTCTGAGATTCAAGGGAAGAAAATATTCCTAACAACCTTTATTCATTCCCATATTCATCTATCACTATGGCTTATTATTTTGTTCTTCTCTTAAAAGTCAGATTTCCTTTAAGAATGATCTATGGAGGATAGTATGTCTAATGTATCAGGTCCCATCAGTTCAGGCTGTGTTCCCACTAATTCTCCTAAAACGTCCTATCACATTTTTACTAATTAACGAATCCTCAAAATAGTGCACATATGGGAACCACCCACTTAACCATTGCATATTGAGATTACTGAATTACTGAAACTCTATTGGCTTCTGGGAGACCAGTCTCTCCTAGTTCTCTTCCATTCTTGAGACCTCTTGAAAGCACTTCTTCATTCATGCAACTCCTTTAAAAGGAGTTGGTGTTTCACAGGATTTTCTCTTTGTCTCTTCAATGGCTAAAAGCGGTCTTTGCATGACATCATAATGCAGTTCATGTATGTGCTGACTGCTCTCAGTTCTGAAGTAATGATCTCTCCTGCCATCTGGATATGTTTTCAACAGCCGACTGAGCCACATTAATCTAGAGGTTCATTGGAATTTCAAAACCAACACATCTAAAAATTGAAAACAATATCTCCCACTTAAAAAGAGATAGATACATGAAATGAATGAAAAAAAAAACCCACCCCAAAAAAACGCCTTTGTCATTCACCTCATCATTCACTCTAGCTGCTAACATTGGAAACCAGATTATGACTCTTAATTCTTCACTTATCTTCACAATTCCATGTTTTGTAAAGTCTCCAAAGCCCAAGGATTCTTTTCTCTAAGGCTCTTTGCTCTGCCCCTCAAGGTTCATCTTTATGGCTCTGTCAGAGCCCTTTTTATCTTTTCTGTCACCTGAATAACTGCAATATCCCACTAATTAGTCCCCATGTAATTACATTTCTAAAGGGCAAATACGCTATTAGGCTAGATGGAATGAATATGAAGGAAATGAGCACATATCTTTGACAATGTGCCTAAAGCCCATAAACCTTGAAAACTGATGTACTTCCCCTCCTGGGATCCTCCATGTTGATATACTATATTCCTGTCATTTTCCAATGCATAAAATACACAAAGAGGAAAATCTGATTAATAGTGTGATAACCACACCTAGACCATCCTGTTCTGCCTGCCTTATTCTGTTCTGCCATCCTGTTCTGCCTGCCTTGGGAGGCTCCTAATCACCTGGAGCCATGCAACAGGTAAATTTCTAGGATTAGATAAATGTGGCTCTTCGAGTTATAGTATCATCTTCTACATGTGAAGAAAGTTAGCAATGGATTGAGTCCAAGTATGATGGCTGTGGTGACTGATTTCTCATGGGCTAAGGATTTAATTGAGCATTAGCTATGCCATAGTATGGATGTTGCAGATGTGAACAAGACAGAGATGCACTCGCCCATGGATGCACAATCTACTGGGGGGACAAATAAGAAAGCAAATGCTGTGAAAAATTACTATAATAGAGGACTAACACTGCTGGGCCCAGGAATGGACAAGGGAAGGTCCACAGAGTCCAAATGACTTTGGCAGAGGCTTCAAAGCATGCAGCAGTAAAAAGGGTCATCAGCTTCATATTACAACGGAAGAAAGAGGGAGTAGAGAATCCACCAAATCACTCAAGTTTTTGTGGTTAGTAAGAGGCAAAGCCAGAGTTAGAATTGTTTCTCTGTTAGATACTAACTCCTATGCTCTTTCTAGAAGGAAAAGGGAAGAGGAAAGATAAAATAATTCTAGGTCCAAGTGTGCGACATTATGTTTCTTTTTGCTCTAAATCTCCCCAGATTTTGTACAACTTGCATTGATACACTGAGAAAGAATGAAGTGTCATTTTGGAAGTTCAGAATGAATTTGGGTCCATTACAGTACCATTATGACTAGGCTTCTGTTATTGCTATTTTCCCTATTTATACAACCCAGCCTTTATTTTACTGAAGATATGATAGAGGAATAGAAATCCTTCACATCACAATAGTTACAATAATAATAAAAATGGTAGTTAAACTTACTCAGCACCTATACTATGTGGAGCACTTTATATATATTAATATATTATTCAATAATCATGTTATGAGATAGGTTATTATTACTTGTTTCATTACGTAATTGATAAACCTTGGGGAAGAAAAGGCTAAATAACACACCAGAAAGAAGCCACACAACTAATAAGAAATATGTCCAAATTTTATCCTGGCAGTTTGGTTCTATCATTCATACAAAGGCTTTTCCACAACTGTTTAAAAATGATAACATAGTTTGTTTACATGCTGCTCATGTCAAAATCTTCTGGTTTCTATGTATATTTTTTAAAAAAAGCAGAGCACACTTTAATATAGCATCAAGCCTGAATCTAATTAGAAATAACTTTAACCATATTATGTGAAGTTGCTGTAAAAGTGGCCCATGCCATATATTAATGTGAAGTTAAAGTGCTTTCTGGGGGAGAAATTGAAACAAAAAAACAAAAACAAAAAATTTTAACTGATCTCTTAAATTATAAGCAGTAGGGTCAATTTAATATATCTGTGTGTGTAGTAGATACAAGATAGCATTTTTTAAAGAATGTCTATCTCAGATTTCTCCTTCAATGATTTATCTTTCAGGACAACAGTCACTGAAATTAAGCAGCAAATGACAAAGAATATAAACTGGGGGAAGAGAAAGAATAAATATTTGTTTTAGTCAAAAAAAGAAAATTTATCTGGACATATGAACTACTACTATTAATTGTAACACCTAAATTCTAGAAAATCACTTTACTACAAGAAAAAAAATGAAATATTATCCCTTAAATCCTTTTACTTTTTTTTTCCATATAGTCTGGAAATTAATAACTGTGCGTGTAGAATTTTTCTCTGTGAAAGTTGTACCCATCTTTTCCCCAGTCTCCCCTAACAACCCTGTCATTGTCTAAAACACTATTTTATAAAATCACAATAATCTGGACGCTTGATTAATGAAAACCAGTCAATTCCAAGATAACAATGCATTGGACAGAGTTAAATGCAAACATTAAATGTAAATAGGCATACAAATCCCTTGTTGATTCTAAACATCAACAGAGACAGAAGGGGGACACTTATTGAGCACAGTGATTCTCAATCAGGGGTGACTTTTCCCTCCGGGGATATTTGGCAATGTCTGGAGACATTTATGCTTGTCACAACGGGGTGGATGTGACTGGCATCTAGTGGGTAGAGGCAAGGAATGCTGTTAAACATCTTACAAGGGACAGAACAGCCTTCCACAGGAAAGAAAAACCTAACCCAAAATGTCAACAGTGCTGAAGTTAAGAAACCACGATTGGTATTTCACATCAACTAACTGAAACACATTTCTTGTAAGTAAGGACTTTGTGTCCCTTCTAATCGTGGACACAAACTTTACAAAGAAGATATAATATAGGAAGGCAAATTTAAAGGAGTAAATTATTTTTCAATAAAAAAATCTATTGTTTCTACTATTTTCACAAAAAAAGAAAAATGAAATTTTCTAAAAAGTAAAAAGACAAAGCATTCCCTTCCCTATTTCTGTCAATATATCTGAACAAATTGTCCATTTCTCTTTGTAATTAAGATTGCCCTCTAGATAGAATTGACAAACATCCACATCATTACATGAAGTGACTTTTTGCCTCTGGTTCTAACAAAGCTCTTTAAAAAGGGTTGAAATATGTGATATCCAAGTTTTGGAATGAAAAAAGCACATCAGGAGATGAAAAGTATACTTTCCAAGAGTACATATTACAGCCACAAAAGCTGACATCTACACAAAACATGAGGAACTGGGATTCTGCTTACAGGGAGTAATGTAGTCTCAACACCAGGGAAATACAACAGATATAAAGTTTCTTTTTATTTCACTAAAGCACAATTTGTGGCACTTCTACAGTACATTAAACATTGATAATAAGATTACTAAACAATGAATAAATAATTTTTGAATGAATTGTCTCATGGTGAAGACAGATAAGCAAACAATCACAATGCTATGTAAAGAGTGTCATGATAAAGTATAAGGAATTTGGGAACTCATAAAAGAACACCTACCCAAGATAACAGGTCAGGTGAAGTTTCTAGAGAGGACAAGAAACAAAGGACAAGTCAGGAATGCCAAGGACAGCATTCCAGACAGATCAAGCCATGCACATGAAAAGTCAAAGCTACAGAGGATACTAATTTTGACCTAACAATAGCAATACTAACAGGATTCATGGAAATGAAATGACATAATTTATGTAGGAAGCATTTAGGAAACTGAAAAGCTAAGATAACTGGAAATTAAGATATATTATTGGGAATGGGTTATCATAATAAATAGTTTTGCTGTTCCCTGTGCAAAAAAATACTTAGCAATAAAAATAAGTCAGATAACAATGTTTACAGGCAATAATACATAAGATATTTCATAATCCCTAATTCCCAGTTATCAAGAAAAATATCATGCACATCTTAATTAAAATATTTTCTGAATTTTTTTTTTTTTAAGTTGGAGTCTCACTCTGTCGCCCAGATTGGAGTGCAGTGGCCGCTCCCGGCCACTGCAGCCTCGACCTGCTAGGCTCCGACAATCCTTCCGCCTCAGCCTTCCAAGTAGCTGGAACTACGGGCGCGCGCTACCACGCCCGGCTGATTTTTGATTTATTGTAAAGATGAGGTCTCACCAAGTTGCCCAGGTGGGTCTCGAACCTGTGGGCTCAGGCAATCCACTCACCTCAGCCTCCCAAGGCGCGGGATTACAGGCTGAGCCACCAAGCCCGGCTTGAATTTTTTTTTTTATTATCCTTGAACACATATATAAACTTAGAAGCTAAGGTTTGTTTGTTGTTTTTTTTTCCTCAGAGATAAGATATACATTTTAGCCGCTAAGTTTTTTCTTAAGGTATTTATGCATTTGAAATTTTCAGACTGAAATTAATTAGCTTTGGTTGGAGTCATATATAAACTCTGCATCAATTCACATTTTTAAATCAAATTTGCTAATTTAGCTAATGACTATAATGAGATTTTACATAATTTAACTGTGAAATAAGATTACAGATGCATTTCCTCTGGTTTTTTTTTTTTTTTTCAAGAATTATGCATAGTTTCAGGCAATGTTTATAATAGGATGCTTAGAAAAATAAATCTTTAATCTCTATCATCAAACAGAAGCGGTAATTTAATAACGTGGTACATTCATAAAATACAAATGCCCCCCAAATCTTGCTTGATAAAATAGATATGAGGCAAATTCTCAAATGATTATACAAGCAATAAAGAAATCTAAAGTAAAATGTGTTTTAATTTCAGATACTTTAAACAAAATAAATAAGTTACTATTCTTTGAATTAATTACAGTAATTCTAAAGTTCAGAATAATACAAGAACTTAGAAATTAAGTACCTAATATACATTAACCACTGTGTTAGGCACAGAAAACACAAAAAGAACCATGATCAATCATGCTGCTAGGTTTGGTGATGTGACCAAACTCTGTCCAATGAGATGAAAGCACAATTATCTTGAGTTGCTTTAGGAAATGTCCTTTGTCCTGCCTTTCCCCTCCTCTATCCTGCTGGCTTTAAGTCCTGTGCTGAAGATGGTAGGGGGCTAATTAAAACAAGACCAGAAAACCAAGCCCTTCATGAAATTGTCCAAACAGCCTAGGGACTACACACTTCAGGTCTTCCTTTTTATAAGGCCAAGATTAAAACTGCAAGTAGTTTAAGCTACTGTTATTTTGGGTTTCCTATCACTTGCCAACCAACCTCTTCCCAACTGACAAAATGCTATATGCACTATTTGTGTGTTTTTTCAATATGCAAAACCACAGACAGAATATGTAACATCAAATATGGCTCTCATTGAGAATTTTAAGGAAAACTTTTTAAAAATTACATCAGAGTGAATACAAAGTATGAGTTGTCTGGTTTTGTGTGATAACCAGATAGGCAATTGCCAAGTATAAAAATTGAAATTAAAATATTTAATTAAAATTATATAATTTCAGAATGTAATGACTGCATGAAATTGGAACTCTTAAATTAAGCTCCTAGACATCTGAGTGCTCAGAGTTAACACTCTTTGCCCAAAAGAGTAATAACATTAGTAGGTTTTTTAAAAAAACATGTCAATCCTCTCAATACTCAAATACTAGAAAGAAGGAAATTCACAAAAATTATTAAGCAGAATAGAAATAGATAAATTTTTCATCTCAAGAAAAAAAAATCAATGAGATATGTTTGAATTTGAGCTTCAGGGAGATACCAGAGACAAAACCATACTTTCTCGTCTCATACGGAACTTCTGTAGTTTTAAGATTATCCTAGGATACTGGACTTCATATTTGAGAATCAAACAAAATAATTCTTCCTATTCATATTATTTTTCTCCCCCATATCATATCTCTATTTCTCTCCCTTCTTTGCCTTAAACTAGTTTAAATACTGATAAAAATGGCATTTTTACAAAGACTGTTTTGAATGGAAAAGCACTATCAGAAGTTGTGAATGCAAATTACTTATTTAAAACACATAACTTCAATACTTAGTACATTGCTATAAGAAACAATCTGATTGAATATTTATTTTTCATTATTGCTATGTTATTTTACATGATTTTTGCATAGCATATTTACTGTGAGCAAAACTAAAAGATGTCACCTTCTTGAAAAGGGTAAATGCCACTCAGAAGGGTAATGGGTAAGTTACTTCCCTGCTGTGTATTTCCCTTGCATGAAGAAGAACAGAAACAAAGAGATGGAGAGAAAAACAACCACCATGTCACATGAACTAGACAGATGAGGGCATATGATTCTATTACATAGCCCCTCAAAGCTGAAACCTGTTTCAGAGCATGTCACTTTCAAGTGTCACAAAACTGCCAAGTAGGTATCAGAAAATACAGTTGAGCTTTTCCTCTCTGGTATCTTTCTTCTGACACAGACCTACTTATTTGTTCTAAATTGAATTTTGTGTAGAGTTTGACAAGTAAATAAACTACAATAATGTCATTCTACTTCAAAAAGACACATTTTTTATTTTAATCTGTCAAACATGAAGCAGTAGGCATCTGATCAAAATGATTTCTTTTATATTTCAAACGCATTATCAAAAACCTTATCAATTAATGTTAGGGAAAAACAAACAAGTTGTGGACTTTAAAAATATTATATTCATTTTTCCTTAAGGATTAAAGAAAGAGAAAAGTATTGTCACTATAGTAAATGTCTTTCAAAATCTGTGAAATCTCAATTAAATGGAATACTCATGACAAAGATGCTTCTCCTGAGGTAGAGCTTGGATTATGACATTTAAATAAACCTTTATATCCTGTATTAAGCAATTTCTACTTGGTAACAGGTTCCGAACAAGATGCTTTACAACTATTATCCTATGTAACTTTCACAATGAACCCATAACGGTATCATTCCTATTTTAACATGAGTTCAAAGATCAGAATGGTTAAGCAACTTAAACACATTTATGTAGCTAATTATTGTTGGATCTAGGATTCACAGAACTACACAGTATATTAGTATATGCATAATTTACTTTATACTTATCTTCAGAATATATGATTAAGACTATATTTTCCTTCAATCGTTAAAAAAATGTGTGAACATATTTTCTTAGTCAAAAGCAGTATTCAATAGGAAGTAAAAAAGTACATTAATACTTGATGATAGTAAGTTTTTTATATTATTATTTTCAATCCTTATAATTAGCAATAGACAATATAACTTTGAGATATGAAAATGGTGGCAGAGAAGTTAAATAACTTGTCCATGATAATACAGTAGGCAAGACTTGAGACAAGATTCAAATTCAAGCCGGGCGTGGTGGTTCACAACTGTAATCCCAGCACTTTGGGAGACTAAGACCAGAGGATACTTGAGCTCAGGAATTCGAGAATTCGAGATCAGCCTTAGCAACATAGTGAAATCTCATCTCTATAAATAGCAATTCTAAAAAAATTAGCCAGGTATGGTTGCATGTGACTGTAGTCGCAGCTACTTGGAAGGCTGAGGCAAGAGGATTGCCTGAGCCCAGGAAGGAGGTTGAGGCAGCAGTAAGCTAAGATTGTGCCACTGTACTCCAGCCCAGGCAAAAGAGACTCTGCCTTAAATTAAAAAAAAAAAAAGAAATCCAAATTTGAAGCTATCAGGCTTTAAATCACACTACACACTGGGAACATGTGTCCGTTCACAACTAAAGCATTAGTAATCTCTCTTTTCTTTCTGGCTCATATATCCAGGGCTTCTTCATGATCTGTGTCAACAAATTTCTCTCCTCTCTCTCCTTACTTATACATGCCCTTCCCAACATATAAACATCCTGGATTACATCATGTTTGGATAAACACAGCCCTCAATGGTAATCAACCTCCATTTTACCAAGAAATTCATCATAACTAACACACTTGTAAAGAGGTTTCCTCAAGTTACTCTTGGGCTCTGGACTCCTTCCTCTTCATGGAAGTGTTTGCCAGTGAGTGTAGGTATAACCTCACAAAGGCACAACCAGGGAACATTTAGGAATAGGATAAAATTAACAGCTAACAAATTTCAGCTTTTATTATTATATAATTATATGTTTCTAGACATTATTGTATTTAATCTTTCCATAGCACAAACATAATCCAGTGTTGCAGATGAGGAACGAGAATTAAGTAATTTGTCTAAGGTCAGTCACAGGACCAATAAATAAATGATTTGAAGCCAAGTTTGCTTAAAGCCAAACCCATGCTCTGAAGTATTTCACTAAGCTGCCTCCAAGGTACAAGGGTGCCAGACAATTTAATTTTCAAAAAAGGAAACTTTTCTCTTTTCCCCATTCTTCTCCCTGTGAAAGCAAATACTTATTGTGGAAAGCCAATGTATATTTTCTGAAATCACAGTCAAATCTCCTTCAAATATTTCCTTCATCCTCTAGAAGAATTTTGTGTTTAAAAAAAAACAAAAATAATAACTGAAAAACACCTAACACAAACTAAAGGCACTAACCACCAATGATTTAACTTTAAGCCTATGTAGCAATTTGTTACTTCTTATTTGCTATTCAATGTGGATGTCTAATCATTATGTAATTGTATAGAGGAGTTAGCAGTTGGATGGTGTGGGATCCTGGCACAGGAAGTCCTAAGACAGTCTTCAGGAAAAGGCCAAAGCTCGCCCGCTTAGTAAAACTCAATGTAATCAGATTGATTTCTTTATTCATTCACTCAAAATATATTTTGGAAGTACCATTATGGAAGTTTAATGACTAGCAGAAAATATACATTATTTAAAAACAGTAACAAAACTGGGTTGTTTGTTGCTGTTATTGGTATGGTAACGCTGCGGATGATTTCGTGGAATTCCAGCGCCGGAAAAAAAAAAAAAAAGATTAAAGATTTGTTTGTTCAGGCAGAGGGGAAAAAAATAAATAAAACACACACACACACAAAAACTACTAACATTTGTGAATTCCAGAGGAATCAACACTTAAAAAGTATTATATAAAAAGAGCTTCAGGGCCAGATTCCATCACAGATATGGTTATAATTTGGGTTAGAGGTGTCCCCATGGGCACACAGTGATTTAATGCAATGTACTCACTTTAAACATAAATGTTCAACAAAGTGGGTGTTTTCTTTGTCCCTTAACAGCAGTGCTCTAACGAAAGTCTGCTGTTAAAGCAATAAATTATGAAAGGGGAAAAGGTATCATGTATCTTATGGACCAGCAGGAATAGGTGTTAGGTCATACAAGAAGTTTCTAACTAAAGAATAAGGAAGATGAGTTCCAAAAATGAAAGATTGAGGCTATCTTTTTCCCCATAGATTTTTCAACCTAGAAACAATTCACTTACAGACTGATCCTGAAGTACTTGAATAGAAGGAAAATACCATTTACAATGATCTTTGTAAAGGAACATTTATGGTTTTAATTTTGATGCAGGGAATGGATGACCCTTCACCGAACTCAGGAGTCACAGAGAACAGGTATCAATTCATGACCATCGTTATCACTTAGAGGTCCTAGTAGTGGCAGGAGGAGGCAATTGGTGGATAAGGATGGAGAATGGAGAAAACAGAGCCGAGAGATATGGACAGAAGAAAGACTGGACAGAAGAGAAAATTGGTGAATACTTCCAGCATTCTCTTTCATGTATTATTTTATTCTCTTTTCTCTTTACTCCACCCTTATTATTTAAAAGGGTCTGGGCTTACTTCCTTTGATTTCTTTTCTTTTTTTTTTTGATGAAAACAGGGTCTAAGAATTGACCAACTTGATGGTTTTCTCAAGTCATCAGTTGTTGCTTTTGATCAAAGTTGCACCCTTTTCTCCAACCCCCAGTTTCAGGAGACTGAGGACACACTTTGCATGCCAGGCTCACAACCACTGCTGAAGCTGCTCTTGGAAGATTTAGAGAATTTTCAAAAGATTTCTATTTCAAATAGGCAAATTACAGGGACATACATAAACACAAAATCTTTTCTTTTTAAAGGTTGTCTGTCCTTAGATTATAAATGGTGTTAAAGCCCAGACTTTCTATAGACTTCAAGACCTTGTTTCTGCAAAAAATTAAAAATTAGCTCGGTATGGTGGTGCATGGCTGTTAGTTCCAGCTACTTGGTAGGCTAAGGCAGAAGAAGGATTGCCTGAGCCCAGGAGTTTGAGGATGTAGTGAGCTGTGAGCTGTGATCATGCCACTGTACTCCAGCCTGGGCGGCAGAGTGAGACTCCGACTCAAATAAATAAACAAACGAACAAATAAATATGGAACAAGAGTATGAGTGATTAGAGGAGTTGCTAATTTAAACAGGGTTGGCTTGAGTCCTTATTCAGAGGACAATGTTGAAGCAAGAAATTGAAAGAAGTGAGTGATACAAAATATAATTCAGCCATAAAAATAATGTATTATTTGGCTTAAATAATATATTAGAAAAAAGTAGATGACACAATATTAATTTTTAAAATTCATTATCATCTAGATGTCCTCAAACTTCAGTTATACTTTAAGTAACTTTTCTGTCATACAGGCAAAACCATAGTTAGGTTTTGTACAAGGGAGAAAGTAAATTAAGTGGGAGACAATATTACTATATTTCCTGGTGTGTCTAGGAAATAATTCTTAACTCACAGTAATTGGAAATCTGCAGAGGACTGATTGGAACTACACAAATAAATTTACATCTGTTCATTTTTCTTCAGGAGTAGGGGAAAAAAAGATACTTTTTTTCATAATAAAAAACCTCCTTCTGAGAAAACTGAAATTAATTCACTTGAAATTCTGCTGCAGATCAGCCTGCACTTTCTATGTGGGCATGATTTTAGGAACAACAACGGAAAGCTTCTGGTCAAATAAGCAACTTTCAATCTGTTTTAAAGTTAAACCAAACAAAAGGCATTAAAACTGTATCTGATTATGAACTTCTTTATAAACCTCTTTTATGGGCTTCCTAATATATGTCCTCAAATTTACCTACAGTGTTCTAGATGAACATAACTATAAAATAAGGGCCTTTTAATGAGATCTCAGAAAAATGCCTTTCATCATTTTTCCAACATGGAAAATAGTTTAACTCACTCTACACAGTTAATCTTGAATGAGCATGTCTACAATGTACCATTTTGCAACTCTATCTGTAATGGAAAGCCTACAATACAAATGAGTATAGGAATGACTCAAACTTCTTTCTCTTGACGGACTCCAGTTCCTTCTGAAAAGATTCTGTTGCCCCAAATTTGGTTTTGGAGTAAGGTGGGAAGGGCAAAGCTTAATGGTAGCACAGCAGGCAATCCTTGACACCAACACTCTCATAATTAGTTTCCACTGCTATAGGAGGAATGAATAGGAAATAAGTTGTTTGATTCAATTCTGTGTGGTAGCATTTGTTGAGCACCAAGGAAGTGCCAAGGACCTCACTGTGTGCCAAACAGGAATACGAGAATAATTTACAGTCCCAGTCGCCAAGAAGCTCCTAGTGTGAATCTCAGTTCTTTTGTCATTGTGTCGAAAGACATTTTGTAGATAAAATCATTCTGAGATATCCTGTAGATTTATGAGAGAAAAATGCTGTTCTCTGAATACTATATGCAGGAGAAGTGAATAATATTTTTAAGTTTTTAGACCCCGGATGGATGCCGCTACTTTTTCCCCACGGAGCCGCAAAAAAATTCCATAGAAATACTTAGCTTCTCTATAGTGTATGATTTTCTCCCTTGTTACTGTCCTATCTAACAACCTCAATGACAATACCCACCTCCTTGGTCTTTTTTCCTATCCCTTGAGCATACCTTAGGGTTGTACCTTCTCTACCAAGCTCCTTAAATATTAGAGTTCCCCAGGGGATCTACCCATGGTCCTATTATAAACACACACAATTCACAGTTTTAATTTACATAATTACAAAATTATGACATCAAAATCTATACCCTCTAGCTCAGACTGCTCTCGTGAACTACAAAAACATGTTCCAGTTGCCTATTGGATGCCTAAAGATCATCTCAACATTGGCCAAAACTGAACAAGTTTTCCCCAAAACCACCTTACTCACTTGTCCTTCTAGTGTGATTCCTCTATCCTTTCATTTTTCTCCAAGCTGAGTTAGGTCTCTTTGTCTAGCTTTTCACAATATGATCAGCATATCACTTAGAAAAGAGGTCACTTTATTAAGAACACTGTATTTTTAAGTCTAGACTTTAAGACACTTGAGAGCAGGAACTACACTTTGTCAGCTTATTACCAGCTTCTAATACAATATCTGTCACTCTGTAAGTACTCAATATTTGTTGACTAAATTAATGAATCCTAATTTCAAAAATGTAAATGTGTTCATAATTATAAATATACTCCTAAAAATCATCTGTCTTTTTTTTTTTTTGAGTCAGAGTCTCACTCTGTCACCCAGGCTGGAGTGCTGTGGCACACTCACAGCTACCGCAGCCTCGACCTGCTGGGCTCAGGCAGTCCTCTCACCTCTGCCTCCCAAAGTGCTAGGATTACAGGCATGAGCCACCAACACCCGGCCTATCATCAGTCTTGATCAAACTTTACAATTGATCATTCATTCTCTGAATTGTATGAAAACTAATGATGTCTGAAACAGGTGTTAGAAAAACTGGAGATTTTAGAGTGGCAGGAGGAGAGATGTCACCTTGAGAGCTAAATTGAAAATCAACTCAGTGAATCAGAGGATAGGTATGCAAAATCAACTATGGAAAGATGGCGGCTTCAAAACTAACAGGTATAAAGTGAAACTTGTCTAACCGTATACATGCAACACCTGTCTGAGTACAAAGTGTAAAAATGTGCATGGAAGAGGAGGTGGTGAGACTTTGAAAGCTCTGTGAAAGAACAAATGCCAACAGCAGTTATTCCAGAACTTTCCAGAAAAAAAAAAACAAGCTTCAGTCAAGGAGTTTCATAGCATCAGGCTGTATCAGATTAATGTCATTATAAATTTATTCAACTAATACTTCTTAGATTGACGCTGCTGTAGACCAAGTGTTTCCAACACACTGATGGATATGTGTGCCAGACTTTTGATTCCCATGTAAACTTGCCCAGACTTTGAGTCATTTTGGTACCTGTAACAATACAGTGTGGGGAACCTCATCAAAATGCTGACACAGGGACTTTTGCTGCCTTCTGCTTGTTTTTGTTTATGTAAGTGGATCTCTCCAGGACTGATCACCCCAAACAACTACACACCAGACACCTGAACAGACCCAGCTTCCTCCCTGAGACCATTTGGAGGAACTTACTGGAAACCACAGACTGCTACAAGATAAATTTTATGTTATATATAATTTATAATTGTAGATAATAGTCACATACAATTCTTAGCATGATAAAATCTGAAACAGTAAAAGGTTTTATTTCATGCCTTAAAAAAAATTAAGCTGGATATATTTTAATTCCAGCTTCTCCATAAAATCTTTCCTGACTTCCCCATTACCATCTTGCAGACATCTAGGTCATTATGTAGTCATTCTCTTGCCTTAATCCATGTCTGGCATCTTGACAGGACAGACTTAGCTAAATTTCTTGAATATAATATATCTTGGCCAAAACTCAAGAATGGATCATTTAATGCTAAAAAATATTCAATAATTTACATGCACAAATGCATACCAGCCTGGTGAAGTCATTAAACACAGTCACTTTGCCCTAGTTACAAGTAATCACTAATTTTTTACTTTCAAAAATTTTCTCAATAAAGGTTAGACTTTTATTCTTTCAGATCTATATTTCCTGTTGAAATGGTTAATATTAATGTAACTCTACCAATTTTAATTGAAAATTACTAAAAGACAAATTTAAACACTGTGTTTCTACGAACAAAAGTCAGTCACTTATAACTTAAGTAGGATTTTAAAGGAGCTACTGATATTTTTAAAACCCCCAAACATCTTATCATCCTATTTATAATAAATCAGAATTGAAGTATATACTTTATTATTTTCTATGTAGTTTTTTCTGATTAACAGACAAAATTATTGAAATGTGTTTTGTTGAAATAGTCTTTACTTAGTTATTCATTTAAGTAACACACTCATTATATTCCCTTACCAATTCTGGAGAGAAAAAAGATTTGTTTTCAATGTGTTTGTAATTTTTTAAATAAGTATTTTCTGGGTTTTATGAGAAGCAGAAAACAAGGCCTCAAGTCTTGACATTAGAGTTTGTAAGAATATATTCCAAAATCATTGTCCCACGTCAGTATGTATACAATAACCCTGGTTCTTTGGGAAGAAATTGTACTACTCTTACACTTTGTGGACACAGTTTTCACAGATATAGATGATAGTAAAAAGCTGTGACATCAATTAACATGGAGAATCAAATAAGTGAGCACAGCCAGTAACACAAACTAGGAAATAAGTGGATCAGACAAGTACCATGGGCAAGACATGGAGTCAATAAACCTGACTTTTGTTGATTCATTTTCATTCATTAGACTATTCACTGGTTTATTAATGAATCCATTAGGTAGTTAATCAACATATGCAAAGCTTATCTCATTAGTTTATTAACTCATTCATTGGTTTATTAATCAACATATATATAATTTAGCCTATGTGCCCGGTATTGTGTTCAGGGCTGGAGAAAGAACTGAGCTGGGCACAGTGGTGTGTGCCTATGGTCCCAGCTACTTGGGAAGCTGTTGGGAGAACTGCTCGAACACAGAAGTTCAAGTTCAACCTACACAACATAGTGAGACCACCAAAATAGAATAAAACAAAATAAAGAGTATTACAGTGTAATTAAGAAGAACATGGTATCATAAATGTAAATGTGATCCAAATTAAAAACAGCCATGTGTCAGTTGCTCTGTGAGACTTGTAGGGATATTTATCTGAATCTGAAAGTGGGAGAGATGTCCAGGAATTTCTCCAGGAAAGTATCATTGGAGATAAAGCTGAGAAATAAAGGATTTATCGGTATTAGTCAAAAAAGGTGAGGGGGTCAGAAGGGGAGGGAAAGAGGAAAAAAATGGTATAGGTAGAACAAATAGTATTTGAGTGGTCTCCTAGAGGATAAAAACAGCATATTTGGGAAACTCTAAGAAAGACCCTTTGACTAGAAATCAGATATATGACACAGAAACAACAAAAATTTGGAATCAGGCAATCACAGAAAAAATTAAATCTGAACAACTAGAAATAACTAATTTAAAACATAAGAGGAAGAAACATGATCCAATTTACATTATTACAAATAATTTTTTAAAAACTAAGAGTAAAAGAACCTGAAATATGTGAAACCTTTGCAAACAAAAGTTAAAGCTTTAAAAATGGAAAGAAATGTAGAAATACACGTATCTGCAAGAGAAAATTCAAACACGTAACAATGTCAACTCTCCTCACTTTTTAGTCACTGCAAAACCAATCAAAGTCCCAAATGGATTTCAAATGTAATTTAAGAACTCCATAGTCACGTTCACACTAGACATAAAACATGTAAGAATAACCAAGTGTAGGAAATAACAAGGATAAGATACTTGTCTTTTAAAACATAAATTTACTAGAAGTCATAGTAAAAAAAACAACTTTTTCTTGAAAGAGGTTACCAAGCCGGACTCGGTGGCTCAACCTGTAATCCCAGCACTTTGGGAGGCTGAGGTGAATGGATTGCCTGGGCCCGCAGATTTGAGACCCACTGGGCAACTTGGCGAGACCTCATCTCTACAATACATCAAAAATGAGCCAGGCATGGTAGCGCGCGCCTGTAATTCCAGCTACTTGGAAGGCTGAGGCAGAAGGATCGCCAGAGCCCAGCAGGTCAAGGCTGCAGTGACCGGAAGCGGCCACTGCACTCCAGTCTGGGCGACAGAGTGAGACTCCAACTCAAAAAAAAAAAAAAAAGGAAAGAGGTTACCAATAGACCAGAATAGATTCCACAGCAATGAACTCATGTTTACCTAAGAACCTACCCCAGGTGATAAGTAACTATCCAGTAAATTATGTTGGAAATATTAGTTTTCATTTGGAAAAAAATATGCGTTAATATAAAAATATAGTAAATCCAGAGTAGATTAATGACCTAAACAAAAACACAAGAATATTTCTAAAAATATCTAAAAATACAGAATAAATTGGACTGAAAATGATCTTATTCATAGAGACACAAGAGAGGCTTTAAGTCAGAGGACTAAGGAGTTTTCTTCTATGTAGAAGTTAAAGTTATATATAATAAACTTTATTCTAAAAAGTAAAAAGACATGAGAACTAAGAGAAAATATATGAAAAATAGATGTCTGTGTGCCTTCATATAAGTGTGAGTAACATTTTACTTTCAATCTCACAGATCAGTAAGAAAAAAAGTCCACCCAACAGACAACTAGACAAGAAATATGAACAGTTAATCTCCAGGAAAATTACCAAAAGCCAATTAACATAAAATAATTATTCAACTCTACCTGAAGTTAGGGAAATGAGAAATGAAGCAAAATAGTTTTGAAAACATTCCACTGGGCATTCATTAGTGTTGTTGATGTAATAACTCCAATACAAACAACTGAATGTTAATCAAAAGGAAGGTTACACAAATGATGACATATCTGCACACGCATTAAAAAAACAAAAATCAACAGTGATTCATATATGCAGGGGAAAAAAACCTAAAAAGTATATATGTATAACAACATGTATAAATGCTTACCAAAAGCCTGATCTGTACTAGAGGAAGAAAAAGGGATACAAAGAATGCAAGAATAGGCACTTTAATGTTTTACTTCATATTCTTCAGCACTACTTAAATGTTTTACAAGATTATATGTGGTCAAAAAGTGTGATAAAAATGATCAACTGATGAAAATGATCAGCCGTGTGATAAAAATAATCAATTAAAACAAAATAGAAGTTATGTAACAGGTGTTAGACCTTGCTCTTGTCACGTGCTAGACAGATACTTGCAAGCTACCCACCTCATTCCAAAAATAAGGAAAGGGTCAACTGAGTTCTGCATCAGATCCCAAGTCAACAGTATTACAACAAAATCTCTCAGTTCTACTCGCCATGCCAGACGTGCCAAGCACTTCTGGGCACTCCTACTGGATAATGTTTCTTGAATTCTCTATTTCAGGGGATCAGTCTGCTTACCTAGCATCCCCTTGACATCTCCCTCCTTCCCTAACACACAACCCCTACTACTGAACTTGGTAGAAAAACCCTCTCCTGAATCCCAGGCATTTGGCCAAGAGTTACTTTTTCTTATGTTTCCACCAGTCCTCACTTTTCATGGGCCAAGTCTCATTTTAAACTCTATGCCCAAGTAGTCTCACCATCTATATTCTGCAATCTTTGACTCTTTTAACCTCTCAAGCATTCTAGAACGTGCCCCTGAATGAACAAGTGGATCTCTCATACTTTATCGGAATTAAATCTCTGGTGACAATTCTCACCTCACCTTTCTCTCATTGCTGTAGTCTCCTAAATTACTCCCTTTCTTAGAATCATGAAAATATACACACACACACACACACACACACACATATATATATATAACTGAAATTTGTGCAGAATTTTAGCTTTTTTTATTTTTTATTTTTGTAGAGATGATGTCTCACTATGTTGCCCAGGCTAGTCTCAAACTCATGGACTCAAGCAATCATCTCTCCCTAGCCTCTCAAAGTGCTGAGATTACAGGCATGAGCCATCACGCCTGGCTGAATTTCAGCTTTTTAAAGGAATTGTATTTGTCCCAACATCCTCATCCTCCCCATAAAAAAAATGTCGGGGGGGGGGGAGGAGAAGAAGGAGGAGGAGGAGGAGGAGAAGGAGGAGGAGGAGGAGGAGGAGGAGGAGGATGACATTGACTGGGACCTAAACACTGAAGTTTCTGATATGATCATAAGGAGTTGTGATGAGTTGAACCATGTCCTTTCACCTGCCCTCACCCCCCACCTCAAAAAACACATTGAAATCTTAATCTCCAGTGCCTCAGAATGTGACCTTATTTGGAAATAGGGTCAATTGCAGATGCAATCTGTTCAGTTATTATGGTTGGGCCCCTAATCCAAAATAATCATAGTCCTTATAAGAAGAATGCCACGTGAAGACAGAGACACACAAGAACAGCACTGTGTGATGACAAGGGCAGAGACTGGGTTATGAAGCTGCAAGCCCAGAAATGCTAAAGATTTCTAGTAAATCATCAGCAAGAAGGAAGGATTTCCCTGCAAGTTTCAGAGTGAGCACAGCCTTGCCAACACTTGATTTCTGACTCCCGCCCTCCAGACTCATGAGATGACAGCTCATTTCTATTGTTTTAAGCCATCCAGTTCATGGTGCTTTGTCATGGCGGCCCTAGGAAACAAAAAACAGCCAACTTGAATATAAATGTGCTTGCTTCTGAAACTGCAAGAGAATATGACAATAAATGTCTGATTCAAGAAGACAATTGCCAGAAACATTTAGAGGTAAGGACCAAAACATACAATTCAAAAAAATGTGGTTCTCTAATACCCATGACTAGTACTACTAGTCTTTCACTTATTGAAAAATGAGATCACTTCAGCCCTGACATGAATTTTTTTTTTTTTTTTTTTTTTTTTGAGTTGGAGTTTCACTCTGTCGCTCAGACTGGAGTGCAGTGGCCGCTCCCGGCCACCGCAGCCTCGACCTGCTGGGTTCCGGCAATCCTTCCGCCTCAGCCTTCCAAGTAGCTGGAACTACAGGTGCGCGCAACCACACCCAGTTAATTTTTTGATTTATTGTAGAGATGAGGTCTCGCCAAGTTACCCAGGCGGGTCTCGAACCCATGGGCTCAGGCAATCCACTCACTTCAGCCTCCCAAGGCGCGGGATTACAGGCTGAGCCACCGAGCCCGGCCTGATATGGATTTAATAACTCATATAATATCAGTAAATATACGTAGAAATGCTCTAGGTATAGGGATACAATAATGAATAAGAAACTCTCAATACTCCAAGAAGTTAAATATTAATGGAAATGGCCACTATGCTTCAACATTAAATATGATATTATAAGTATTAATTTATTCCTAGTTTATTTTTAAGTCTTACTTTCGAAGCAGATGCTGATCAAATGCCTTCTCGGCATTTCTAGAGATGATATTTTTTCATCCTCTGACTTTTTCAATTGAAAGACTGTAGTAATTGAATTGTTATATTAACATTCTACTATAAATCTTACACTGAAGCCCATATGGTAGTGGTGCTTTAATCTTTAATATGCTGCTGTATTCACTGTATTAATTTTAAGACATGTCTACATTTATATTCAAAAGTGTAACTGGCCCCTTTTGGGTTCTGTTTCGTTCTTGCTTGTTTGCTTTTTTGTGTACTTGGGGGTTTTTAGTTCTCTTGTGTGTGTTTAATTTAATCAGATGTTTTGTTATTCATTTATCTAGCTTCATAAAAATGCTTAAGAAACATAATTGGTGCAGGAATCACCACTACATTGAAGATTTGACAGAATTCACTTGCAAAATGTCTTGTCTTGATGTAGTTGCTAGTCAAGAAAATTCCTTAATACAATGCTCAAATTTTTCCAAGGTTTTTGATTGAAATTGCCTATCTCTTTTGGACCAATACTGATTTATATTATTATGATTTTCATATATGTGATGACTATTTTATTATTTTAATCTTCCATATATACAGTTGTAACACCTTTTTCATTCTCAAAAAGTTGTTTGTTTGTTTGAGCTCTTCTATTTTTCTCTGTATTACTCTTGCCAGAAGCTGCTCTTTCCGAGAACAAGATGGAGATTTATGCATTCCTTCCCATTTTTTTCCACATTCTAACATATTAATATTTTCCCTTACTTCTCTTAAATTTATCCATTTATTTTCTTGCTCCTTTCCTAGTTTCTCAGATTGAATACTTAGATTCTTACAAAACACAAAAAATGACAACTAACTCACAATGGCAAAATCTCTATTAGCCACAGAAATTATCATTTCACTATATAAGATAATCAAAAATTGATTACACCACATTATATTTATTATCTGCTTTCTAAAATCTTATGGCTAATGAAATATTTAATGTTCTATTGAATTATCTGTTTAAATATCATTTGGAACAGACTGGCTGAAACAAATCTATAACAACAATGAAAGGATATTGACTCGTTTTTAGACTAAAAATTAATTGTATTTCAGATAGCAGTAAGCGGTACAGTTAAAAGGTTGAAAGTTGACCATGTATTTATAAAATTTGACAATGTAAATGAATGAACAATGGTTCATTTGCTTTATCTCTGAACATTTATTGTACTTGAAAAGTACATTATGAGGCAGATGTGTTAAATCTAGTCTTAATATCATGTGTAAAATATTACATTTTAGTAAAATATGAATACAAGTTGAATTATACGCCTTTAAAATAAGTGCATCATATTTGTTGCTATTATTAGAGCAAAGTACCATTTTATATTGTATATTATATCACTTTTCTGTAACATAGTTTCTAATGATATCAAATGGTGTTATAATTAATTAATTTAGACAATTCAAAATGCTTTCTACAGTACTTTCTTTTTGAAAGCAACTCTTAGCATAGGTGTACAAACTCCATGATAATCTTTCTTTTTTTTCTTTAATGAATATTTATTATTTACTCTATGTATAACATCCAGGGTTATAAAGATGTGTAAGACACCATAAGTACCTTCAGGGAGTTTGAACATTTTGACATATGAAAAAAAAGTTAAATAGTATATAGCAAGCACCAAATTAGTGACATATAAATTTCACTTTTAAGTTGTGAAAAGGAAGATAGGTCTTTAGACTCTAAAGCTTAGGAATCCATCATTGTCACTGGTCTCCTCATCATCATCCACTCATTATTGAGAACCTAGTACTCAATAATGAAGCCAAGTACTATGATTTGCCCTCAATGATCTCATTGAATCTTTAATCCCATTCCATAGGGTAGTTACTGATACTCCTTTTTACAGATGGAAAGCTTTTATTTCTAAGGCTTAGAAGTTAAGTAACTTATCCAAGTTTACCCAGCTGAAAGATGCTTTTATCTTGGCACTTAACCACTATCTTGTACCCTAAATTATCTATCCAATACAGCAGCAATTTCTGTCATCTTTAATTTCAAAATATACCCTTAATCCTTCCACGCTTCATCCATCTACTGCTAATACCCTGGTCATGCCACCCTCATCCCTCACCTGGTCTAGTTTAGTAGCCTTTCAACTAGAATCACCATTTCTACTTGTGTCCTTTATAGTCTACTCTTCAGGCAGTCACCACAGTGTCCTGTTAAAAAGACAAATCTTCTTCCTCTAAGTTTTCTACTGGCTTCCCATCACAATTAGCTAAACTCCAATGTCATTTCCAAAGTCTACAAGGCCCTGCAATGATCTAGGCCCTGGCTACTTCTTTGTCTTTATCTCCTAGCTCTCTCCCTCTTATTTACTCCAATCCAGTCACATGAATCTTTTGCTGTTTCTCCAATACACCAAGAATGTTTGTACTTCAGAACCTTCACCCAAGATTATAATGCTTATCTTTCATTAGCTCACATTCTTAATGTATTCATATCTCTGCCCAAGTGAAACTTGTTCATTAGGGCCTTTTATGTTGTGTACAATCAATGTTTTTGAGAGATTTGTACTCTGCAGAAGTAGTACCAACCTGGTGTAAAAATGATTATGCCTATTCTATATCAAAGACAACCATGACAACCAAGTGGCTTTATCAGCCCATTCTCTGTCAATGGAAGATTGGCAGAGAATGGGCTGATAAAGCCACTTGCCCCCTTAAAGTACATAGTCCCTCATACCCATTTTGGATGTGACCAAAGAAAATATTGAGAAAAAAAGTCTTGGAAGTAGAAGCTAGGAACAATGAAGAATAATGGTAAAGAAAGGTAAATCAGGACTTGATTGAGGAATATCCCCTACACTCAAAAAGGAGTTCTTTTTCTGTCCACCTGAAAGTGTTTGAGTTGCTCAAGTCCTGTGTATACTGAGTATGTGAGAGGCAGATGACATTTTAATTCAGAAGTCAGCAGACTCATAGAGGCCAAATCCAAATCTGGAAGAGGCTATTAGTTATTACCAGTGCTTTGATGAAGAGACCATGTGTAAAATATTAGATTTTAGTAAATTTGTGACATGAGTAAAAGGCTAATTATAAGCCATTAAAAAAGTGCATATTTGTTATTATTAGAGTTAAGAACCATTTTATACTACATATTATATTACTTCTCTGTAGCATAGTTTCAAATGATATCAAATGGTGTTATAGTTAATTAATTTAGACAATTTAAAATACTTCCTGCAGCACTTTCTTCTTGAAAGCAATGATTAACACAGGTGTACAAACCCAATGATGACTTTCTACCAAAACTCTACAGCAACTGTTATTTTAAAAAATTAGGTCAGGTGCTGTGGCTCATGCCTGTAATCCCAGCACTTTGGGAGGGGATTGTTTGAGTCCACGGGTTTGAGGACAGCCTGGGCAACTTGGTGAAACCTGGTCTCTACAATAAATAAAAAATTAGCCAGGTGTGGTAGCATGCATCTGTAGTTCTGGCTACCTGGAAGGCTGAGGCAGAAGGAACGCCTGGGCCCAGCAGATCGAGGCTGTGGTGGCTGTGAGCATGCCACTGCACTCCAACCTGGACAATGGAGTGAGACTCCAACTCAAAAAAAAAACCAAAAAACAACTCATAGTCTCTAATAGATTTAATTCCAAATATTTTATTTCTATATGTAAATGTTATTTAAATAATATTCCTGAATTTGAAATATATGTACTGAGGGCTTTTGTTTTCCCATATCGTTGGTTTATTTCTGCCAACTTGAAAGCAGAAATACAACTGCTGCCTTGATACAGAGTCAGAATGTCTTAGGTTCAAATACTGGTTCTATTACTTTTTGCTTGACCTTAAACAAATTACCTCAGAGTCTCATCTTCTTCATCTTCTAGACTTCATTTGAATAAAAATAATTCTAACATATGTAATGAACTATGAAGAGTGTTTGGCACACAAAAGGAATTTAAGAAATTGCTATCAAGAAAGAGAAAGATAAAATTATTCTCTCATTTTAAGACAGCAACTTTGCATGCACTTCTCAGTTATAACTTGATATCATTCCTGAAAAAAACTGTCCTCAAACTTTTATTATAAGACAATGTTCACTAAACTGAAGAAATAACCCTACATCACTTGTACTACTGCTCACTTAATATTTTCCAAATCATTCATTTTTTTTCTTCTATCCTCATGTAAAACTAATGTTCAAACGTGCTACATAGACATGTTAGTTATAATTTTAAAACATAAAATTATAGGGATTAATTTAAGGATTAGCTCTGATCTCCTAGATTTATATTGTGTCTGGCCAGTAGTGGGGTAATTAATTACTTCGGTAATTATTATTTTAAAGTTAAATAATGATGTACAGACTATTTTCCAAATAAAAATTCCTAAAAATTAACAAAGGAAATAGGTTTATGAAAATGGAAGGTGTTAAAAAAAATCTAGATTACTGATCAAATTTAAGTAGAAGACCCAACAGAAGCTTATGATTCCCAAAAGCTCCTAACATCCTTTCACAAATATAGGCATTTTATGCCAACTTATACAAATAGATTTGTTAGTTTTAGGCTTCCATTATAAAATAGCGTTAAGACATAACTATGACTGATGTTAGAAAAAATAATTAAGTCGGCTGCAGTGGCTCAAGCTTGTAATCCCAGCACTTTGGGAGGCGGAGGCAAGGGGATTGCCTGAGCCCAGGGGTTGGAGTCTAGCCTAGGAAAATTGGCAAGGCCTCATCTCCACAATAAATAAAAAAAAAAGTTAGCTGGGCATGGCACATGCCTGTGGTTCGAGCTACTTGGAAGGCTGAGTGGAAGGACTGCCTGAGCCCAGCAGGTCAAGACTGCGGAGGCCATGAGGGTGCCACTGCTCTCTAGTCTGGGTGACAGTAAGACTCCAACTCAAAAAAAAAAAAAAATCAAAAAAGTGATTAACGCCTGTGATAGCCACAAAGAAATACTATCAGTATCCTGGAAAGACTGAGCAAAGCAAATTCCTTTTATTTGGGGAGCTAAAAAAGAATAAGGACTAACTTTTGTATATCAGAGAAAATCATATAAGGGAGACATCATATGCATCTCAAAAGTAAAATGGCTTATTTAGTAATCTTTAAACTGTACACAAGAAAATTAGTTTTTTCTTCCTATTTAATTTATGATAGTATACGTATTTATGGTATTGTGGGTCAAAAGAATTTGCCTTAGTATATCATAATAATATGTGATAAAAATTACGAAGAATTCACCTATTTTAAAATATAATTGATGGATATCAGAATTCTGTCAACCACATGGATTACATAGTCCAACACTTCCAAATCATTGTCAACATTTCTTGTGGAAATAAACCTTTCCATTGAAGCTGACAGCTAAGTGTGGTTTAAAGACTTCTCAAATTAATAAAAATATTGTAGAAATATAAACACACACATTATATACACCAGGGAACCAAAAATATACATACACATTTTAAGAGATGTTATCTATGTATTACTTTTAGTTTGCAGTAATCAGAAGTGTCTGCATACTTTGAGCACCTCTTGTAATTGCAGAAGTCAAACATGACTCGTATTCATCCACAATTTTAATGCAGTTTTTTCCTTTCTTAAAATGTGTATATACGGGGATGCCAAAAAATGTATACACATTTTAAGTATGACGTTTGCTCAAAAGACAGCATTAATCAAATGAATGCTAACATCCATGCAACAGGCGGGACAGTCAAAGAAAATGGCAGAAGCAAGGCTGAGCAAACATCATATTACACATTGCTCTTGTAATCCAATTCATCTTTGAAAAGCAATACATAGATAACATCTCTTAAATGTACATATATTTTTGACACCCTATATATAGCACTTATAACACATTCCATTTCCTACAATTAAGAAAAACAAAACCCGGATACTGTTAATAACCACTTCTCTAGTAAAGATTTTTCACTGGAGTTTGGGGAGATCTATCCATATGCTTTCATACTTTACATATGTATCCACAGACAAAGTGATAAGACATGATCTTAAAATTATGTGTATAGTGGAATCATCTAATTGAATAAATGTCTCTAATCAATAAAGAATAAGTCTAGATAAACATATTTGCTATGAGTTCTTGCCGAGTAGGTTACCACTAAGAGGTCAACAACTTTTTAACTATGGCTGTAAATAAGAGAGAAAAACAAGTTCATTAAAGAGGTGCTAGTTGTTCAGTTTACTTTCTTTCCCAATGTACAGAAAATAGGCACCAGAAATAAACTGAAGGCAAGAAGCTCCTTTAGCATCATTTTCAGATACAAACGTATAAAGAATATTTGCATAAATTTATTAAACTGATGAGATTATTTTTCATAAAATAAAAGTACATTTAATAAAAAATATAGTAACAGGCCGGGCTCGGTGGCTCAGCCTGTAATCCTGCACTTTGGGAGGTCAAGGTGAGTGGACTGGCTGAGATCTCTCGGGTTCGAGACCTGCCTGGGCAACTTGGCGAGACCTCATCTCTACAATAAATCAAAAAATTAGCCGGGCATGACGGCGGGTGCCTGTAGTTCCAGCTACTTGGAAGACTGAGGCAGAAGGATCGCCGGAGCCCAGCAGGTCGAGGCTGCGGTGGCCGGGAGTGTGCCACTGTACTCAAGTCTGAGTGACAGAGGGAGACTTCAACTCCAAAAAACAAACAAACAAACAAACTATATATATAAACAAACAAAACATTATTTTGATGAAGAGGGCATGTGTCTTTGCAGGAGTAGTTAGACATATATTTTCATTTAAGTAATTAAAAAGATACAAACACAAATTATTTCAGGAGAGAAGATGGTAATACACACACACACACACACACACACAAACACACACACAGTAAGGCAGAAAACACAACAGAAAGTGGATAGAAGGGATGATGGTGCAAACTAGAACAGTGGGCTCCATGTGAAGGAATTTCAGTCAACAAATTTTAAAAAATTAAACACCGTACAAGTTAACACAAAACACATCTAATGACCTAATTTATTAGGCTGCTAGATAGAGATCCCAGGGTTAAAGTTAAGAGGTTAAAGACAAGGTAAATGTGTGACCAAGAAAGTAAACTGTTTTTCCTTAAATATCTAGATTTTTTCTATTTATTTTTGCATTTTTTTTTATATCTGTGCTTTTACATTTACAAAGGATTTAGGTACAAAGATTTAGGTAACCTGAGCGTAAACATATATTAAACATTCAAGTTCAAAAATACACACACACACACACACACACACACACAC
>CAUYQG010241324.1:0-24198 GCA_963574415.1 Tarsius wallacei | reverse complement strand
CGCAGCACGTTGAGACCAATATAGCAAGACCTCCTCCCTACAAACAATTTGGGCTGCGCCTCGGGGCTCACCCCTGTCATCCCAGCACTTTGGGAGGCCAAGGTGGGAGGACTGCTGGAGCCCAGGAGCTTGAGACCAGCCTGGGCAACTTAGTGAGACTTTGTTTCTTAAAAAAAACAAACAAACCACAAAATACAAAAAGTAATTCTTAACCCTGAAAGAAGGATTTGCTTTCCCCATTTTTCAGATGAGAGATCAGAGATCAGAGGCACAGAAAGGTTAACTAACTTACTCAGGGTCTCAAATTAGTGAATGGAAGAGTCGGAACTATGGCACTTCAAAACCTGATCCTTCCCATTATACCATGCTGTATCTGCTGGTGAAATCATTGCTAGTTTATATAATATTAGCTTTCAATAATCCGTGATGTTTTGCAAAGAACATTGTGACTTCTAGGAGCTCTACTATAATACCTCAACAGTTGAAGATTCTTGAATTTCACAATTTGAATGGTCTTTTCTACCTCCTGGGATTCTGTATGACTCAATAATTTTTAAGCACACTGCTGCTGCTAGATTATTACCATTGTTATCTAACATTTATGGAGGGCCTGTGCTTCAGCTTTGCACAAAAATGAGAGCTTTCTATTTTACTTACTAGCATTTATTCCTCTAAGTACTTTGTATGGGTTGGGAAAGGAATGCTCATCAGGACATTATGACCAAGTAAAAGAAAATGGGTTTGGGAATTAGACCTAAATTCAAATCCAGTTTTTGCCACTTCATTCATTCAATAACATGTAATGAGACTAAGTCACTGTGGAATATGGTGAGGGGGAGTTGGTCTTTAGATGTCAGGCTCCTATTTCCCTAGACTGAACACTATAGGTTATATTTTAATATGTGTATTTTTAATTTTTGTTGTTGTTTTTTAGAGATGGGCATGCTGCTAAGGCTGAAATGCAGTGGCTATTCACAGGTGAGGTAATAGCACTGTATAGCCCAGAACTTCTGGGCTCAAGCAATCCTCCTATTTCAGACTCTCGAGTAACTGGAACTGCAGGTGTTCACCACTACACCCAGTAATTTTTTCAAAATATATACCAAGAAATATGAGGGGGGAACCCAAGAAAACTGGAATTATTTTTGTAGAGAGGACCCTTTGTAGTACTTCTCTCTTGCTAGCCAAGTATTTTAGGAACCTATTGGCCTTCAGTGTACCAGCTAGCATTGTTCTGAAAGGCTGCATTTGGTTTCAGTGAAATTTTTTTTTTTGGAGATTCTTTCAGTATGTTTGGCCATTTTTATGATGGGTCATTTACACGAATAACTTGTCCACACCATGCTGAGTGTTCAGCAGTTTTTGACCCAAAATGGCAAGACCCCTATACCCCATTGTCCCGATTCACTCAATGTCACCCCGAGTGACATTTTTTTTGTTTCCCTTGGTGAAAAACATCCTCAAAGGGAAACATTTTGCCAGTGTGTAAGAAGTGAAACAAAAAACAGCAGCAGCACTAAAAGGCACAAAATTGACAAGTTCAAAAACTGTTTTAAGCAGTGGAAAAAGAGTCTTGATGGGCGTATTGAACCAAACGAAGAGTACTTTGAAGGTGACTGAAGTTTAAACATGTAAGAATAAATACACAATTTTTAATAAATAAATTTTGTTTTTTGGGGGATCTTCCCCTCATAAATCAAATTTCCTTTCTGTAGATAACTAAAAAATGATTGTGAAAGTGTGGCTTTTTCCTTTTACAAAAATGAGCATGAGAACATATCTTGTATATGCTCTGTGAAATGAATGACCACCAAAGTCAGGTTATCTTGACCATCAGTGAATTCAGGGAGCCAGAATCCAGGTTAAGGATAAATTTCCAAATGCTAATTTTATCTGATTAGACCTTGCAGTCGATTGTGGTATCCTACCCCTACTCTAACCCTTCCCTCAATGTTCTTGGAACAAATGGGACAACAACAGAGATGTCTGTGTTGCACAGCATCCTTAATAACACTCTCTGCTATCTGCCAGAAGCACTAGAGGTCTACATCAGGGGCCACCAGGCCCTGACAATCAAAAAGGACACAATGATTCCTATTTGTCACTTGTATATATATTTTGCCTGTTACCTCCCTTTTCTTTTTCTCAAGGGCTTGGGGGATATTTGGGGGTTGATGACAATAAAGCAAAACAGTGAAACACATTTGGCAATTGCTTGAGAGTCATTTCCATAACCTCATTGCCTGGGCCTAATAAAATACCCAAAACTCAAGGCATAGCATGTGAAGTTTTCCACAGCTTTGATTGTACTCTAGCCCACAGAACAGCATATAATCATGACTGCTAATTTAGTAAACTACATGGTCACTTTTTTTTTAAGAGGTAGGGTCTCTCTCTGTTGCTTGGGTTGGAGTGCAGTGGCGCAATCGTAGCTCACTGTAGCCTCAAACTCCTGGACTCACACAATCCTCCAGCCTCAACCTCCCAAACAGCTAGAACTACAAGTGTGCACCATCACACCTAACTAATTTATATATACATACATATTTGTTTTGAGTTGGAGTTTCATTCTTGTCACCCAGGCTGGAGTGCTGCAGCACACTCACGGCCACCACAGCCTCCACCTGCTGGACTTCGGCGATCCTTCCGCTTCAGCCTTCCAAGTAGCTGGAACTACAGATGCACACCACGTCCGACTAGTTAATTTTTATAATTTTTCTACAGACAAGGTCTTGTTATGTTGCCCAGGCTAGTTTCAAACTCCTAGCCTAATGTGATTCTCCTGCTTTGGCCATGGTCAATAATGGCCTTGCTCATTGAGTTAGAATAATTTAATTTTGGCTTATTTCAATTCTCAAGTTTGCATATACTGATCTACAGGCACTTTAAAAGTCCTGATTTGGAGGCAAAATGGTCAAAGATAACCCATCTGCATCCACTTTGACCTCTGCTTTTTGTTCTAGTTCTAGGCAGAACACATTCAGATCTGGGAATTCTCCCTCTCTGGATGGCTGCATCAGTTTACATCCTCCAGGAAGCAGACACCAAAGGCAGAGATAAAATGCAATAAATGTATTGGGGATAACATCTGTGAAAGGAAGATAAAGAAGAGAAGGAGCAGGAGTAGTCAGTGACTGAGTGTCAGACATTTTACAGTGTTCCTCTCATCTCTGAGTCATTGTTCCTTCCAAAGTAAAACTCAGATCATATCTGGACTTAAATATACTCATCATGAACTCCAGCTTTTTTTTTTAAAGTCCATATTCATTATGTTTAAGTGCTCCTTTTCCAAGGAAGGGTTTATTAGACTGGTCCTTGAAGAATCTAAGATTAATCACACAAGGATTTTATTTGGGAAAATGCCAGTGTAAGAGAAAGCAGGAAGCTGGAAAGGATAGAGAGAGCAGTCAAACTGCCATGCAGGTCTGACCCTGAGTGAAGGAGAAAGAGAGAAAAGGCTGGGTGGAAGCATCCTAGTCTTGTAGTCTGAGGACAGTTTGGCAAAGGCACTGGCGAGTCCATCCTCAATCAAAGCCCAACCATCAGAAGAGGTCCATGTTTTCCAAGAAAAGGTCGGCCTTAGTATTTCTGCCACACTCAGTCATTGATGGGGTCAGCCCATGGGTGACATGGCCTTCATATAAATGCAGAAATGGATTTCAGGGTTCAGTAGCTGGTGTCCTGGTCAGTTAACCTCCTTGTAGTTGGAGATCTGCAAGTTACATTCTCATGGCTACCAGGGGATATTCCTAAAAATATTTTGTAATGCATACATACAGGGGCAGGCATCTGCTTTATTTATTTATTTGCTTATTTATTTACTTACTTATAGTTGGAGTCTCATTCTGTTGCCCAGGCTGGAGTATTCATAAAAATATTTTGTAATGCATTGCATACAAGGGCAGGCATCTGCTTTATTTATTTGTTTGTTTATTTATTTAGAATTAGAGTCTTACTGTTGCCCAGGCTGGAGTCCAGTGGCATGCTCACAGCCACTGCAGCCTTGACCTGCTGGGCTCAGGTGATCCTTCCACCTCAGCCTTCCAAGTAGCTGGAGTCACAGGCATGAGCCACAATGTCTGGCTAATTTTTTTATTTATTGTAGAGACAAGGTCTTGCCAAGTTGCCCAGGCTGGTCTTGAACCCCTGGGCTCAGGCAATCCTTTCACCTCTGCCTCCCAAAGTGCTGGGATTACAGGTGTGAGTCACCACACCTGGCATAGTTTTATTTTTTAAATCATCTCTAAGGTGAGATCAGATAGCTTTACACTCATCATTCTATTTAATTCCAAACAATTCTGAGGTAGGTACTGTTATTATCCATGGTTTATCAATGAGGAAAACATGGATCAGAAAAATTAAGAAACTTGTCAAAGACTGGAGTGCAGTAGCCGCTCCCGGCCACCGCAGCCTCGACCTGCTGGGCTCCGACGATCCTTCCGCCTCAGCCTTCCGAGTAGCCGGAATTACAGGCGCGCGCTACCACGCCCGGCTGATTTTTTTTAATTTATTGTAGAGATGATGTCTTGCCAAGTTGCCCAGGCGGGTCTCGAATCCGCGGGCTCAGGCAATCCACTCACCTCTGCCTCCCAAAGCGCGGGATTACAGGCTGAGCCACCAAGCCCGGCTATGGCTAGAATTTAAACATGCATAGGTTTGTCTAACTCCAAAGCCAGTGTGACAGGTACTGTATTTGGGTCTGAGTTAGTATACAAGATAAACAGTCCAACCCTCAGGGAGTTTACAGTACTAATAATCTTTCTGGTAACCATGTTCTTCCCCTGTCCTTCTTGATAATCATGTTCCTCTCCATTCCCCATCTTAATAGCTACCACTGATTGATGACTTCTCTGTGCAAGTCACTATGGTAATTACCTTATAGACATTGTCTCAGTCTTCAACAGCCTCCCTATTGGACATTTAACAAAATCACAGCTATTAGGTATAGCTAACATTTATTGAGCTCTTACTATATGCTAGACCTAATTTTCAATGATTTACATGTTTCAACACATTCAATCTTCACATTAGCCTGATGAAGTAAATGCTCTTATTATTTCCATTTTACAGATGAGGAAAATGAAGCCCACTTGGTTTAGTAGCCTTCCTAAGGAAACACAGCTAAGTAAGTGGTGGAGTCAAACCCAGGTACTCTGGTTTCAGAGCTTGCTTGCTTAACCATTATGAAAAACTGCCTAATGTTAGAAGAGATGGATTTGCATCCCAAGTCTGCCTGGCTCCAAATTATTCTCTGTCCAGGTCACACATTGCTCTTCTGCTCAATTGTTCCCCATTCACTTATATCATTAGGTAAAGAAACAAGGTGCAGAAGAGTATATAGAGGTTTTTTTATGTGTAAGAAAGGAAACTACACAACAAATGAACTCTTCAAAAATGTCAGTGTGATGACAAAGAAAGATATGAGAGTAAATATTAAAAGACACAAAAGAGACTTGAAAAACTAAATGTAGATTGTAGTCCTCAACAGAATCCTGGATCCAGGGTGGGGGACAACTATGAAGTCCTAAACTGCAGAGGACCTGAGAGGTTATCCCACTTGCACAGTTTTAAACACACACACACACACACACACACACACACACACACACACACACACAGGACACTACACCTCTGGGTCATTTTAACTGACACAGCACTCTCAGCACCAGTTTTCTATGCCCCATTTTCCTGTTGGGTGATATAACAAGGGCCTGATGTCACCTCGACATATAGTGGAGTTTGTATCACTCAAGAGAAACTTTAAAAGTATGATTCTCAGAGCTCATCTAGGATGGCTTTCACAGCTGTCCTTCAAAGAAAAAGAGAGAGAGATCTTGCTCTGAAATGTAAACAAATCCTATCTGGGGAGTGGTAGGAAAGATCTCCATTTCACCAGCACGGAATGCAAACAAATAGCTCCAGGAAGAGATAAGGCTTTATATCTACCCAGAAGTCTCTATCTTTACTGTTGCTGTTCAATCATCCTTTGACCTACATTGCCAGAAATTTTTTTCTCAGAAAGTCCTGACCATGCAGAAATGTGAAAATATTCATGGAGAATTGTTTCCCAATCTAAAGAACATTGGTGGCCTGATGAGTGAAATTTAAATATGGACAATATATTAGATATTGAATGAAGGTTAAATTTCCTAAAATTTATAATTCTGATAATTGCATTATGGTTATGTAAGAAAATGTCTTTATTTTTAGGAGATAAGTGCTTAAGAATTTAGTAGTGAAAATTCATGATGTCTGCAATGTGCTCTCAAATGGTTCAGCAAATAATTATGCCACCACTAATACTATGAAAGGAGATATATAATCAAATGGAGACGTGTTAGTAAATTAATTAAAGGAAAAATAGTTCATTGAACTATCTTTGCAACTTTTCTATACATTTGAAATGTTTGAAATAAAATTATTTTTAAAAAGAAAGAGGAAATAAGGCCGAGTGCAGTGCCTCATGCCTGTAATCCCTGTACTTTGAGAGGCAGAGGCAAGAGGATTACCTGAGCCCACTGGTTCGAGATCAGCCTGGGCAAAATGGCGAGACCTGTCTGTACAATAAATCAAAAATTAGCTGGGTATGGTAGTGCGTGCCTGTATTTCCAGCTACTTGGAAGGATGAGGAGGAAGGATCACCGGAGCCCAGCAGGTCGATGCTGGGGTGGCCGTGAGTATGCCATGGCACTCCAGTCTGGGCGATAGAGTGAGACTCCAGCTCAAAAAAAAAAAGTGAGTATAGTAACAAGGTATATATCTCCATAGATTACCTGCACATTGCAAATGTTTGTTTGGGGTGGGGGAGGGTGTCTGAAGCCATTTAAAACAATTTATCATACTTAGCATTATTAAGAGTGGGCCGCCGGGCTCGGTGGCTCAGCCTGTAATCCTGCGCCTTTGGGAGGCTGAGGTGAGTGGATTGCCTGAGCCCGCGGGTTCGAGACCCGCCTGGGCAACTTGGTGAGACCTCATCTCTACAATAAATTTTAAAAAAATCAGCCGGGCGTGGTAGCGAGCACCTGTAATTCTGGCTATTCGGAAGGCTGAGGCAGAAGGATCGTCGGAGTCCAGCAGGTCGAGGCTGTGGTGGCCGGGAGCGGCCACTGCACTCCAGTCTGGGTGACAGAGTGAGACTCCAACTCAAAAAAAAAAAAAAAAAAAAAATAATGTGAAGTGAAAGAAATCAGGTGCAAAAGACCACATACTGCAAGATTCTATTTATGTTTATTTAGAAAAGACAAACCTATAGCAACAGAAATCAGATTAGTGGTGGCTAGGGTTGGTGCAAGGGTTGACTGCAAACAGGAATGAGAGATCTTTTGGGGATGATGAAAATGTTCTAAAAGTCTATACATTTTTTATTAAAAATCATTAAATTATAGGCTTAAAGTGATCAAAATTTTGTATGTAAACTATAACCTTAGTAGAATTGTTTTTAAAAATAAGTTTCTAGATTTGTCTTTTTGCTTTGAAAACCTAGAATTCAAGATCCTTGGCTCCTTATTCTGTTACCTCATGACTATTTTTCATTTTTCACATTCTGTGCATTCCAACAAAAGTCAGAAAAACTAGAAGATGCAGCATCAATGGCAGATCTCAAAACAAATTCTAAACCAATGATTAGCCTGTCATTATAGAAAAAACTGTATAATATTAATAAAGTCTGAAGTATAAGGTAAGCCAAGACAATACAATATTATTTATAACATAATGCCCAACAAAGAAGCATACATATTCACTATCACATATCCAATGAATTGTGCATAAAAAATTGCTCTGACACAAAGATCACACTATGGGATAAACATTGTCCTGTGTTATAGGCCTATATTATGATGAAGCTTGCAAAAAATTTAAAATGGAGAGACTCTACACTAAAAATACTGTTTTTTAAAAAAGAAAAACAAAAGGTTTTGTCTTTAAACAACAACAACAAAAAAAAACAGTTTGAAATGTTCATCACTAGGTGGCCCAAAACATAAACCTGTGTCACTAGCTTGACAAGCCCTATCTCAAGGAGGATGTTTGGAAAAAAAAAAAAAAAAGGATGCATCTGTGATTGGCTTCCTTTTTACACTGGAAGAATATGAGCAGTCTCCTTATAAAGATCTAGACGTCCTCCCATACCTATCACACATCTATCCCCACAAATGATATTCCCCACTAAACTCAGCAGTGGAGATACTTCCTCATTCCTTGCTGGAAAGCCTGAACCACATCTCTGTCTTTAGCAGACTGGATACAGCTGTAGAACATCTGGCATTCCATTTCCCATTCACAAACATCTAAAAGGTAGAACACTTGAGGAATTTAATGTTTAGATGAGGGTGGGGAGGTGGAAGAGTGCTATTTTAGGGAACAACAGGCAAATCGCAATGGAATCCATCTGGGTTTTATCTCACAATCCAGAAAAGAAAGTGAAGCTGGCAGTCTGAGCTGAAAACCCCAGGGGGAGATTCTTCCAACCACCCCATGGCTAAGGCCCTGATGAACCTTTTAGTAAGTTACCTCCCAAAATTTCATCCCTCTTTGTCAGGTTTTGTAAAGCAATTCCCAACTCTGATTCTCACCCAGCATCTCAAAGTAAAGCAACACATCTAAAAGGTTGTAAGAACTTGAAGGTTCCTATACAGGAGAACTTGAGCAGGGAAAGGCTGGCATTTTTAAAGTGCCAGAGATTGGTTCAAGAGGAAAGGGCTGGCACATGTCTAAACCCATGAAATGACAGGAGAGACTTTTTAAAGAAAAGTGAATCACCAACAGTTCAGAAATTCTGAAATCGATATAAAAAAGCAGATAAGAACAGATTAAGGGAGAAACTGAATTCAAGGAAAGACACATGCAGAAGATAGCTGTAAAGTTAGCATTTTGATGGAGTTCTAAGTCTCAAGTCAGTGGAATAACATGTATAATTGGTTTCTTTAAAAAAAAGTCAGGCCGGGCTTGGTGGCTCAGTCTATAATCCCAGCACTTTGGGAAGCCGAGGCAAGTGGATTGCCTGAGCCCACAGGTTCGAGACCAGTCTGGGAAACTTGGTGAGACCGCGTCTCTACAATAAAATTAAAAACAGCTGGGCGTGGTAGCGCACGTCTGTAGTTCTGACTACTCAGAAGGCTGAGGTGGAAGGATCACTGGAGCCCAGAAAGTCAACATGGGGGTGGCCATGAGCGTGCCACTGTACTCCAGCCTGGGTGACAGAGTGAGACTCCAACTCAAAAAAAAAAAAAGTCAAATAGTATAAAAAGGCTCATAATGAAAAACATATGTTCATCTCAACAGATTAAAAACAGCATTTGATAACATTCAACAACCCTTCTTGATTAAAAAAAATAATAATTAAAACTAAGAATAGATTTCTTAACCTAAGTGAAAGTCCTCTGGTAAAAACTGACAACAAGCGTCAGACATGGAAGCATTCTCACGATAGAAAAGACCAAAACGAGGATGCCACTATCAAAGATTTTGCTCAACACTTAAGGCTTTAGGCAGCTTTGCCAAGGCTGAAAAACCTTTGGTTGGGGTTCTAGTTAACAAACCAAAGGGAGGCTTTTATATATCAATTAAGTTGTCAATAATTAGCAAATTTGTATTCCTCCATCTGAAAGGTTGTCATATTCATTGTGTATCTCCCAAGCTAACAATATCTCATACACTTTATTGAAAATGTTCCTGGACATGATGGCTCCTCAAGCAGAGAATTCCACGGTGAATGTGAACAAGTAACCTTACTGAACCTCAGCTGAACCAGGGTGTGCAAGTGCAACCTTCTGCAGAATACTTTAAGAGTCTCTGATCTTTGTATCAGGCCTGTGTTTAGTTATAAAAATGTGGTAAGTGTGCTATATTTCTACAACCACCAGATAACTGCTCAGGTTCATTCTGATTCAGATTCTTCTACTTAAAACATTATTTGTTAGTAATGAATGTAAAAATGTGAAGCTTTTTGTTCTTTTATATTCTTAGTTAAATGTCTAACTCTGCTAACCCAAGGCTCACAGAATGGTATAAGAAATTAGTTCTTAGCAGGTGCAGTGGCTCAAGCCTGTAGTCCCAACACTTTGGGAGGCTGAGGCGAGAGGATTGCCTGAGCCCAGGGGTTTGAGACAAGCCTGGGCAACTTAGCGAGACCTCGTCTCTACAATTTAAAAAAAAAAAAATTAGTCAGGCGTGGTAGCGTGTGCCTGCAGTCCCAGTTACTTGGAAGACCGAGGCAGAAGGATTGCCTGAGCCCAGTAGGTCGAGGCAGTGGTGGCCGTGAGCATGCAACTACACTCCAGAATGGGCAACAGAGTGGAGACTCCAACTCAAAAAAAAAGAATTATGTTCTTGATTCTCTATTCCTTTTTATTACTTTAAGCTATTACTGATCACCTTCTTTCCAATTTCAAAGAGGCAAGTTAAAGAGAATGGACCACATAAGCACAGCACATTCAAAAAAGAAAATAGTGTGTTTTGGCTTAAAGGGATATTTCCCACTTTCATATATATTTGTTTAAAACACATACATTTCCACATACACAGGACAGAAGAACATACTTAACATGCTCTCTGGCCAAGGCTCTGTTCAAAATACTTAGCTCCAAATATGGAGTCTTCTGGGGGGAGAAGATGGTTGGAAAGAAGTCTTTGTGAGAAAAGAATCAAGTTCTCAAGTTGTGTGGGAGGGTAGGATTCAGGGGTCAGGCCACACTCAGAAACCCAGGCTGGGAGCAAAAAAATTCCCCCCAAATGACCTTAAAAATAAAAAATGAACAGTTTTAACACAAGTAAAGGAAGCAAAAGAACTTCTTATCTGCATCCAAACCATGCTCAACTTTAACATTTAGCTTCTGGAAATCTGGGTTGCCTCCCGCTCTGAGCAGTGTCCTCCCACACTTTCTATCAACCCTTCCCACATGCCAGATCCACAAAAGGATTCCCTCAAGCTGGATAACACTACTGAATTTTTAAGAATGTAAAAATCTGCCCTTTTTAAAAATAAGAGACTTGCTCCTTCTACTTTGTCTTATCTTCTTCTTTTCCTTTATTACTTTGAGGGGGAAAGGTACCTAATTTTGCTAGACATTTTTATTGGTAATCAGTGAATTATTGAGGATGCAGTGACAAGGAAAACATTAGGAACTTTGCAATCACGGTACGAAACCATTCTGAAGGATCCTAGGGCACATACAAACAGGATACAGAGAGCCACTGTACAGACACACAAAAACAACCACACATTCTCTGAGCAGACAGTAACAGATGTTTAACAGCTGTCTAGCAACAGAATAGTGGAACAGAAGGTAAGACTTAAATTAGCCAAATAAAGTATAGAGGAATCCAAAGAGGAAATATGTAGTTATAAAAGTTGGCCAGAGTGTTAGAGTCCCCTTACTGACTTGCTTCTCTCATCTGCTACTCATTCATAGCCAAAAAAAGAAAAGTAATTGCACCTTAATTCTAAATACATCTTTAAAAATGACAAAATGTTTCTACTCTTAGTTTTAAAAACAGTGTCTCTTTAATCTTATAAAGAAATTATATCAGCAACCTCTTCAGTTCCCCTCCTGCTGTGGAGCTTTTCTGTTTTCTCAATAAATTCTACTTTCTCACCAAAAAAAGAAAAAAGAATTTATATCTCACTACTATCAGGTTTGCTCATTCTCCTGAGTCACACAGAATGAAGAGAGTGTGCTTGGCTCCAGGAGTGGGCAATCATGGGTCCACAGCTCAACTTTACCCGTATAAGCCTGTGCAAGTTATTTGATCTGGTTAAGCCTCAATTTTCTCATCTGGTGAATGAAGCTTACAGTACCTACACCTCAAGGATTGTTGTAAGAATTACAAATGAGCTGAGTCAAAATTGAAAGTGATACATTTAACATTATTATTGTTGCTGCTATTGTTATGATTATATTAATTACTATTAACATCCTTCAGCTAGAAATTTACGCAGTTTCTAGTAAAGCATAGCCTTAGGCACCTAAAGCTAAAATACCTATTCCTGTTCTACAATAGGGGAAAAAGAGAACTTGAGATGTATGGAAAGCATCAAATGACTCATAAAAAAGCAAAAGAGGCAGAATTCATCAAAAATAAAAACATGGAATCCCAATTTGCATTCTACCTTATCAGCCACCAGACTTACAGAAAGTTCTGTGTTTGGCGAGACTGAAATTACAATTTTGTTTTTTGGGTTTTTTCGGAGTTGGAGTCTCACTCTGTCACTCAGGCTGAAGTGCAGTGGCACACTCACGGCCAACACAGCCTCGACCTGCTAGGCTCAGGTGATCCTTCCACCTGTCTTCCAAGTAGCTGGAACTACAGGCATGCGCCACCATGCCTGGCTGATTGAAATCACAATTTGAAGAATGTTCACCATAGTGAAATGTATATAGTTTAAAAAAAAAAAAAAAAGAGGCCAGAGCAGTGGCTCATGCTTTCAAACCCAGCACTTTGAGAGTCTGAGGCGGGAGGATCACTTGAGGCCAGGAGTTCAAGACCAGCCTGGGCAGCATAGCAACACCCCATCTCTGCAAAATTTAAAAATAACTAATTTAATTTTTAAAAAAGACCTAAGAATCTACAACAGGAGACATGGCACGCTTCACACATTGGAATATGATGCAGTTATTTAATGACAATGTAGATCTCTACTGACATGAAAGGAAATCTACAACATAATATGAAAAGAACTGGGTACCACACTGTAAGTACAGATTCTGTTCATATTTTGAAAAATGCATATATTCACTCATAGAAAAGTCAAGTTAATACAAACCAAAAGAGTGATAATGGTAGATTATAGATGGCTTTAATTTCCCTCATTGTAATTTTCTGAAATTTTCTAGGAGTTTGTACCTTACAATCAGAAAAAAAAGAGGGTGACAAGAAATGGGCAACTTGGAAATCATTTTGCCAGTGCCAGCAGTAGCAGGATTCAGCAGTGGTTGCTGTAGCAGCAGCCACCAGGCAACCTAAGCCAGATGGTCAGTGTGGTCTAGATGTGGCTCTGTCTCGCTTCCCTTGTGTATGTTCAGTTTTCTGGGTGTGGCTCTCTAGACTTCCTGTAGGTTCTGTAACTTCACCCACACCTTTCCAATGATTTACTTATATACTTAACTTAGCCAGAGTCATTTTCTGTGATTTGCAACCAGGAACCTTGTATCTGGCACTCTTGACACCCCACCTCCTACCTTTTTGCAGCCCTCTGCTCCTTTGCTCACCTGAAACCACTTTCCATCACTTCTATTCTCTTACCTCTCAAGTGCATCCTATCTGTCTCTAGGGATTTCATATTTCTTTCTTCTCAAGTTCCTTAAATATTGCTGCTCCCTCAACATCATTTCCCAGTCATCCACTTTCCTAATTCTAAACTTTTCTCTTGGTTATCTCGGTGTTTTCACAATTTTCAACTATCACCTAGGTGTGGATCACACCAGTATATTCAGTTGCCTGCTAGATATCTTCATTAGGAAATTCTGTAGATATATCTATGTGTACCAAAATTAATTAATTACCTCATCCTCGACACACTGTTTCTGCTAATCCATGCATTCAAGTCTTTACTATCTACTCAATTAGACAAGCTTTTAGCTTTGACCCATATCTAAGAAGTCCCCAAATCGTGTAAATTCTACATTCACACCAAGTTTTCGTTTTCCTTGAGACAATAAATCTGTCTCTTCATCACAGTCCCAGCTATTTCAAGAGCTTACCACCAATCCAACTTTCATAACTGCCTTAGTCAGTTCGGAATGCTTTAACAAAATACCACAGACTGAGTGGCTTATAAACAACAAAAATTTATTTCTCACAGTTCTGGAGGCTGAGGAGATTAAGGGGCCAGCAGACTCAGTGTCTGATGAAGACTTCTCTCTGGTTCATAGATGGTCTTTTTGCTCTGTCCTCACACAATAGAAGGCGCAAGGCAGCTCTCTGGAATCTCTTTTATAAAGGTACTAATCCTATTCATGACCTAATCACCTACCAAAGGCCCTACCTCCTAATAGCATCACCTGGGGGCTAGGATTTTGATAAATGAATTTTGGGCTAACATAAACATTAAGTCCATAATAACACCATATAGTTATCTTTTGAAATCACAGAGCTAATCAAATATTCAGTAACCTTTATTATGTGTCACAGGAGTCTTGTGAGGCAGAATTTCACTTGTGCTCAAGGCCACTGTTAATAAGGGAGCGTTCTGGGTTGGCCTTCTCTCGGTTATTCAAGTATCAGGCAAGTAGGCACCCACTGCACTGGAAAAAGAATACAAGTATCTTCTGAGTTCTGAACAAGGTCTGCCTTCTTGAAAATTCAAAACAGTGTCACTGGTCA
Source organism: Tarsius wallacei (assembly GCA_963574415.1). Lineage (NCBI taxonomy): Eukaryota > Metazoa > Chordata > Mammalia > Primates > Tarsiidae > Tarsius > Tarsius wallacei. The sequence goes on along the minus strand of CAUYQG010241324.1, from coordinate 9,876 downwards.
ATTCTGCATCTGGGCCAAGAAATCTACTGGAGGAAAAGAAGAGTGACCCTAATTCCTTCCTCTCAAAAGTTCAAAGGGGCTGGACTTGGTGGCTCAGCCTGTAATCCCAGCACTTTGAGAGGCCAAGGCAAGTGGATTGCCTGAGCCTACGGGTTCGAGACCAGTCTGGGCAACTTGACAAGACCTTGTCTCTACAATAAATTAAAAAAATTAGCCAGGTGTAGTAGTGTACACCTGTAGTTCTGGCTACTTGGAAGGCGGAGGTGGAAGGATCACCGGAGTCCAGCAGGTTGATACTTGGATGGCCGTGAGCGTGCCACTGCACTCCAGCCTGGGCGTCAGAGTGGGACAACAACTTAAAAAAAAAAAAGGAAGCCTGATTCACCAATGTCCTCAACTGAGATCTGATGCAGGCAAGGATGTCAAAAGCCCCACAGAGGAAGTCACCATGAGAGAATGACTCAGGCTCAACCTCAAGGCCTGGATGCTCACAAAGAGGGCAGGTCTTAGCACAACTTATACCTATGACTGGAAGCCCCTGGAGATCCAGTGACTCAGTCCATCAGCTGTACTTAAGGAATAAGAGCAGAGTGTGTGAGTGATATGCTCACGTATATCATGATATGTACCATGTATAAGACATAGATATAGATGATAGAGATATCATACTTAAGTCAAAAATAAGTCACATGTGAGTCAAGTAATACAACAGCTGGTAGTATCTTGGTGTCATTTGTATGGTTTCTTCAAGTCTGAAAATCAAGCAAATTATAAATCCATTACGGATAGAAAGCCCATTCAACTGTGGAGTTTATTTTTCTCTTCTCTACAAGAGAAAAATACTACCAAAATAACAAAGTCTCTCATTATAAAAAACTATTAAGAAAAATCAGTATAGGTCAGTAGATACAAATCTGCTACCACTTAAAGGAATTCTTTTGAAATGTTTATATTTATACCTCTTCAGCTAGGATTGGCTATTGCTTAAAAATTAAACCAGCCTAGCCAATTCAGGAAACCAAATGTGTAACTCCCTCTAATGACTAAGGGCTTCAACAAATCTGACTACCTGCTACTTACTTACTTCAACTAACTACTCTAGGATTACACCTTAAGGTATGAAGATAGCTACAGAATCTTAACAAATTAGACCACGTAAACACAGAAAAGGGTTTTAGAAATTTCAGACACTATATTAATAACAACCATTTTTCATGATTAATGTTAAATCTCCATTCTTCTAACAATGCACATATATCTACCTACTATGAAGTATTGTTTCAAAGAGGTTCTCAAAATTTACAAATTTCCCAATTAATGTTCTATGAAGGCTCTCCTTAACACAAATTAATAAAGGTATAACCATCCATATGAAAGACAACTTAATCAATTAATAAAACAATTGCCTCAAAGTCAACAGGCCTGGATCAGCTTCTGATTTTTTTTTCTTTTTTGATGAAACAAATTTCTTCAAGCAAGAGCTCACAGAAGGCTCATGTCAAAGCAGGGGAATACTTGTTAGAAAAGCAGCTCAGAAGTCCTGATCAATGGAGATATCATGTAGTACAGGAGTGGCTCCCATTATCAATATCTCAGCAGGCACTGCTTCAGTTCTCTCAGAGTGAGTTCTACACAAACTGTCTTTACAATTCACTTTTACACTAGAACCATTGGTCTATTAGGCGTTGGAGACCCAAGTGCAACAAAATCGCCACAGGGTAGTTGCCTGGAGGACAGTCTGAGCTACATTAGTTTTCAGAGGACAGCTCATGTCCACACTGATAAGATGCTGAGAAAACAAATCTACTATATCGATGAAATTAGTTACTAAGAATGAAGTACCCACCTTTGCCCATCCTGTTTTCTGATTTCCATTTTTAAAACACACCAGATATTTATTTCCAAGGAGTCACTGCCAATTAGAAAGTTCCATTTATATGTCCAAGCAATACATAGGAATTTTACTACTTATAAATGTATCTTAATTCTCCTGCTAGATGCTTCAAAAGTCAGCCAACTTCCATGAATGGCAAGAGTGGCAAACCCTAGATTTAGGAATACTTGTGAAAGTATTCTCCCTATAATTCTAGAATATGACCTGCAAAACAATTTGGCTGAGATGTTATGCAATGAGTATAGAGTCAGCTATGGGCAAAGATACCAAGGCTTCTACTCATTCTAACATTCTAATTTATAAAAGAAAACACATTTTAAATATCTTAGACAACTTTGTGCTTTATCAAGTCTCTTGAGAGGTTGGTTATGATTCAAACCCAAGAAAATGACTAAAGGACTTGTTCGAACCAGAATAAGAATGAACCATTAATATTTTAAGAGTCAGTTGTATTTTTTTTTCTTTTTTTTTTTGAGTTAGAATCTCACTCTATCATCCAGGTTGGAGGGCAGGGGCACACTCCCGGCCACTGCAGCCTTGACCTGCTGGGCTCAGTCGATCCTTCCACCTCAGTCTTCCAAGTAGCTGGAACTACAGGTATGTGCCACAATGCCCGGCTAATTTTTTGATTTATTGTAGAGATGAGGTGTCACCAAGTTGCCTAGGGTAGTCTGGAACCCCTGGGCTCAGGCAATCCTCCCACCTCTGCCTCCCGTGCTGGGATTATAGGTGTGAACCACTGCGCCCATAATCCTATTCTTTTTTAATGAATTACTTAAGTCCAATTCCATGAAAATAAGATTTTTAAACATTGCGAATCTTAGTACCTATTTAATTGATTCATTCATTTATAACCAAAAGAAACAACCCTCAAGCATAATTCCTCCCTACAGGTAACTGTTTAAACAATTTCCACTAAAGGAAATTATCTATCTTTCAAAAAGAGCAAAAAGAATGAGAAAAAAAAATTGAAAGACTAAATAAATAACTGCTAATAAACAAGATGAAGTCCAATAAAGAATAATGAAAGAACAGCACTTCGTAAAGTATACTAAGAAGTATGCTTAGTACTGTAAATAGCCTATACAAATAGGTAAATATATTGAGTAAGCAAAAGTCAATTTAAAAAGAAAGCTCTTCAGTGAAACTGTTCTGTAGGATACCATAACAGTGGGTATATCATTATATCACTATACATTTATCCAAACCCATAGAATGTACTACACCAAGAGTAAACCCTAATGTAAACTATGGACTCTGGGTAATAATGATGTGTCAGTGTAGGTTCATCAATGGTAACAAACGTACCACTGTGATGCAGGGTGTAGATAGTGGGGGAGGCTGTATGGGGACAGGGAATCTATGGGAGCGCTTTACTTTCTGATCAATTGCACTGTGAACCTAAAACTGCTCTAAAAATAAAGTCTGTTTAAAAAGGGAAAAAAAAGAAAGAAAGAAGAGCCAAAAGAAGGGCCCTTCCCTCCCATTCTTCTCTTGGTCTCTACCCAGCATCGCCCACACGTTGCTCTACCCTCAATTCTGTCCGCTCTCCTTTAGGGCTTTCTCCCTTAGCCAACATATAAGCTCCCTGTGTTACAACCACCATCTTCATGTTAATGACTTCCAGAGTTGATGCCTAGCTCTATTATTTCTCTGAAGCTCCAAACCTACATTTTCACACTGGCATCTCAAAATGAACATTTCCAAAAGAAAACTTATTGGCCAATGCAACTGGACAAGAGGCTAAAATCAGAAAAAAAAATAGAAAAGAGGAGATAAAATGATCACTTACCAAAGAAATGACTGTATAAGTAGAAAATTCATGAGAACCAAATGAAAAGTTACATTTCTAAAAACAGTAGGATAATTTGATAAGCTAATGAGATAGAAAATATACAGAAATCAATAGGTCTCATAAATTCAAGCAATATTAGATAATAAAGTAGAAAAGACACTTCATTTACAGTAGCATAAAAACATCAAATACACAAAAATAAATTTAATAATACATGTATAAAACTTATGGAAGTAGAAAGAAAACTTTAACACATTTGAATGACATAACAGACTTAAACAAATGAAAAGGCATATCATGTTCTTGGAATGAAAAAATGTAACATTATAAAGTTGTCATACTCTCTAAGTAAATTTATAAATTTAATGCAAACAGAGTGAAATCGGGAGCTGCTTACTTTCTGTTGGTAAATGAGCAGATTCTAAAGGTCATAAGAAAAACAAACAAACAAGAATAACTAGGAAGACTATGAAAAGGAAGAAAAATGGGGGGCTTAACCCTAATCTCAAAATACCATGGCCTCAATAAGAAAAACTGGTGGCACTGGCATAGGAATAGACAGACTAATGGAACAGAACAGTAAATCCAGAAAGACTCAAATCAGATAGAAATGTAGTGTTGATAAAGGTGGCAGGGTAAAGTTAAACTTTTTAATAACTGATGTTGGGACAACATAGCCCTTTGAGGAAAAAAAGATAAAGCTGTATCTATATCTTATACCATACATCAGGACAAACTTGAAAAAGTTCAAAGTTTTAGATGTAGAACAGGAAACCATACAAGTACAGGAAGAAAACACACAACATGGGAAAATTCCTTTATAATCTTGAAATGGAGAAGGCCTTTCTAAGTATGTCTCAAAGTTTAAATGCCAGAAAGGAAAAAATAAATACATTTAGCTGCATAAAAAGCAAAATCTTCTGCATGGCAAAAACAAAAAAAACAAGACAAGCAAACAAAAAGTCATAAAGTCAAAAGAGAAATGGTAAATTGAGAGATAACATTTGCAATCCATGGGAACTAATTATCTTCATATACAAAAACCTAGAAATTGGAAGAAAAAGATCAATAGCCCAATAGATAAACAGGCATATAAGAGAAAAGCAAATAAAAACGAAGCTGAATGACCATTTCTGACCCATCAAACTGTCAAAAATCTAAAAGTTCAGCAGAATAGTTTGTTGATGAACCTGTAGGGAATCAGGCGCTCTCATATGGTACTGGTGGGAGTAAAAAATAGTCAATGGGTGTGGAGGGAAGTCTGACAATGTCTACCAACATCTCAAGCACATTTTCCTTTTGGCTCAGGAAAATTTCTGAAAATTTCTCTCTCAGATGAATCTGCCAAAAATGGCATATTCACAAGACTATTCTCTGCAACATAATAGCAAAAGATTAGAAATAACTCAAGTGCCTATCAATAAGGTATTGGTTAAATAAACACATATATCCATACACAATGGAATACCATGCAACTGTTTAAAGAAAAGTGGGGGATGGGGGTGGGAAAAGGGCTAGAACAAGGCTCAGAGCACAGAAAGAACTCAATAAATGATGACAGTTACTAACTTAAAAAAAAAAAATTAGCAAAGGCTCTGTGTAACAACATGAAATGATCTCCAGATACTCTAAGTATAAGGAAGGCAATGATAAGAAATTATATTTTTATTACGATTGCGTACATAAACATTGTAAAGATAAACAAGTAACTAATACAAAGTATTTCTAGGAGGTAGGATGAGGAGAGAATAGGCTTATTCATGTTTATGTATAATACAATATGCAATAAACACACCTTAAAACAAATAGGGCAGAGCTACCTTCTTAGGCAACACTACCTTCTTAGGTAACACCACTGAGGGCCCAGGCTTATTCACATTTTCAACATGTAGGGTTGGAACATAATGGCCTGAAGGAGGATGAGCTCAAGAATGGGGCAAGATGTTTTGATTAACAGGAATTTTCTGCCATGCTTCATTCAACACCATCCTACCCAGTCCCTCTCAAAGTCCTCCTGGACTCACTGCCACTCCCCACCAGGCAGACTCTCGCTGGGACCCCAGAGTGGACCAAGGGCCCACCAATCCTGAGGCTGCATGAGAGGCCTGAGAACAAATAAAAGACTGAGGTCAGGGAGACCTGGGTTCCACTGCAGGTTTTCTGCTTTCTATGGGTGCCTTGAGGCACATCCCTTCAGGTTTCCGAGAGGTAAAACCTGCGCCTCCCAAGGTGGTTGTGGTGAATAGAAGCAAACCTAGTCTTACAACTAGCTGCAGGTTCTCAAAAAATACTATTCCTCCCCAAAAAACTGCCAAGCCAGCAACTCTCTGTCATAAGTGTGGCTTGAAAAGTTAATGGAGATTGAGAGCAAAGATTAGAACTTCTCATCTCCAGATATGAGAAAGCAAACTGCCCTTGGTAAGACGAGAAAAGCCCTGCATTTACGTGGATTGAGGAGCAGGCATTGAAAAAGGCAGCCCTTGTAACTAGCCAGGTCTGGCTCTAAGATCCGATCCCCAAAAGCCAATAGTGACAATGAAGCTAACTAAGCCCACACTTTGGGCCAAAGCGCTGTGGGGTGAGGGGTAGGGAAGCGATGTGTTCACATGTTCTAGATCAACACACTTTAGCCTCAGAAAGCTCAAATGGTTAAGATAGCTTTTTCTTTTTTTTTTTTTTTGAGTTGGAGTGAGTCACTCTGTCGCCCAGACTGGAGTGCAGTGGCCATTCCCGGCTACCGCAGCCTCGACCTGCTGGGCTCCGGCGATCCTTCCGCCTCAGCCTTCCAAGTAGCTGGAACTACAGGGGCGCGCTACCACGCCCGGATAATTTTTTGATTTATTGTAGAGATGAGGTCTCCCAAGTTGCCCAGACGGGTCTCGACCCCACGGGCTCAGGCAATCCACTCACCTCAGCCTCCCAAGGCGTGGGATTACAGGCTGAGCCGCCGAGCCCGGCTAAGATAGCTTTTTCTACTTTGCCACACTTCTCCTGGCAGGTGGCATCTTAAGGGAGTGGGTATTTTGGGGATCCATAAGGGTAAGTTCGGTTGGGGATACGCTTAGGTTTAGTGGATATACTTTGGTAGCCTTTCAGTCACTTCTATGTATAATGAAATTACAGCCAACCATCCCAAATGGACAAATGACTTCCAGGAATATTCTTTCCGGCAGGGCTCAGTGGCTCAGCCTGTAATCCCGCGCCTTTGGGAGGCAGAGGTGAGTGGATTGCCTGAGCCCACGGGTTCGAGACCCGCCTGGGCAACTTGGCGAGACCTCATCTCTACAATAAATCAAAAATTAGCTGGGCATGGTAGTGCGCGCCTGTAGTTCCAGCTACTTGGAAGGCTGAGGCAGAAGGATCACCAGAGCCCAGCAGGTCGAGGCTGCAGTGGCCGGGAGCGGCCACTGCACTCCAGTCTGGGTGACAGAGCGAGACTCCAACTCAAAAAAAAAAAAAAAAAAAAAGAATATTCTTTCTGTCCCCTACATCCAGTTATCTGATGAAATGATGCAAAGTGTAGGATTAGGAGTGGTATTTTAATAGGAATATGAGACAGGACCTCAAAAAAACAGAATTTATTTATTAAAAAATTGTGTATTTATTCTTACATGTTTCAATTTCAGTCACCCTCAAAGTACTCTGTTTGATGCAATACATCTAACAAGACGCTTTTTTCACTGCTCAAAACAGCTTTTGAACTTATCAATTTTGATGCCTTTTAGTGCTTCTACTGTTTTTTTGTTTCACCTCTTCTACATCAATAAAACGTTTCCCTATGAGGTCTTTTCTCATGGGGAAACAAAAAAAAGTCACTCAGGGTGAGATGGGGTGAATAGGGAGGGTGGAGTGAGACTCCAACCCTCCCCCCCAAAAAAGAAACTGGTTTTCAAACAAAACTCCTAAACCTATGGTGAGTCATGATTAAATGATGTAACTCAATACCATTTAGTGGCTATTTTATTTACTTTTTGTAGAGATAGGGTCCTGAATTTTTGGCCTCCAGCACTCCTCCCACCTTGGACTCCCAAAGTGCTGGGACTAGAGATGTGAACCACCACAGGTGGCCTGTGGCAATTTTAAAAGTCATTTCCATTGGTTTTGTATATGTATTAACTGCAGAATAATGTCGTGTATTTTTTCAGAATGTTTTACTGTTCAAAAATTCAAATATGACATGAAGAAGTACCCTAGTAGAATCCAAAAACAGACACTAAAAGGACTGGAAAATGCTTTAAAATATCCAAAAAATTATTGCTTTGGAAAGAGAGGGCTGGGCACAGTGGCTCACACCTATAAATCCAGCATTTTGGAAGTCCAAGGTAGGAGGATCATTTGAGCCCAGGAGTTCAAGACCAGCCTGGGCAACATAGTGAGACACCATCTCAAAAAAAAAAGGGAAGTCTAAAACTCTGAGGGTCAAAATCAAATTTCTTAAATTATTAATAATTTAGCTGGGGACAATAGTTCAAGCCTGTAATCTCAGCTCTTTGGGAGGCTGAAGCAAAAGGATTTCTTGAGTCCAGGGGTTCGAGACCAGCCTGGGCAACTTGGTGAGAGCTCGTCTCTACAATAAATCAAAAAAATTAGCCAGGCATGGTGGCACATGCCTATAGTTCCAGCTACTTAGAAGGCTGAGGTGGAAGGATCTCCTGAGAACTGCGGGTCCAGGCTGCGGTGGCTGAGTGTGCCACTGCACTCCAGCCTGGGCAACAGAGTGAAACTCCAACTCAAAAAAAAAAATTATTAATAATTTATCTTTTTTGCCAGGCTCAGTGATTCATCCTGTAATCCTAGCACTTTGGGAGGCCGAGGCCTGTGGATTGCCTAAACCTGCGGGTTCTAGACCAGCCCAGGCAACCTGATGGGACCTCGTTTCTACAATAAAATTTTTTTTTAATTGCCGGGTGTGATAGCACACACCTGTAGTTCCAGCTACTTGGAAGGCTGAGGCAGAAGGATCGCCAGAGCCCTGCAGGTCAATGCTGGGGTGGCCGTGAGTGTGCCACTGTACTCCAACCTGGATGACAGAGTGAGACTCCAACTCAAATAAATAAACAAACAAATAAAAATAAAATTAGCCAGGCGTGGTAGCACGCACACCTATAGTTATGGCTACCTGGAAGGCTGAAGCGGAAGGATCACCAGAGTCCAGCTGGTCGATGCTAGGGTAACCATGAGCATACCACTGCACTCCAGCCTGGGCTACGGAATGAGACTCCAATTCAAAATATATAAATATATAAAAATAATTTAAATTTTTTCAGTCATTCTATAAGAAAGACTGGATTATCTATTTTTTTGTAACAGTAAAAACATTACTATTTTTGTAACAGTAAAATATGTTATAAAATTGTTATGTGATGAGATTAGCTAAAGTATACAACCAAAAATGTAGGGGAAAGTATTACAAAGTTGTGCCAAGGAGAGAAAAATGTTATATGGCTAGGTTTTGAATTGTTTATAGTTTTATAAGCTTTTAAGAACATCTAAGTTGTTGTAACTTCTTTTTCATTCTAGCTAAATTTTCACTTCAGTACCTAAATTTGTATTGTTTTTCTTAAAGAGGGTCTTCCAAATTATAGGAGTTTCAAACTCCACAAATTCTGGCTCCTCCCCTGCTGATCACTGACACTCCAATGGGGCAGTTCATGCTGCTCTCTCTGCTTTCTTTTCATCACAGCTTTCATGCCCCTTAAAGAAGGTGTACCTTTGAGAGAATGTGTCCAAAGGGAACAACTTTCCCTCCTTTCATCTCCAATTACCATCCAAGCCTTCCTACCTCTGAGACCTTCATAAAGATGTGTCCAAAAACACCTCAAAAGAATATGGGAATGAATCAGATTATCTAAATTTCTAAACAAACACATTCTACAAAATGGATACTCTCCCATTAAAGCCTCTTCCCAAAAAAGGCATTTGCTTCTTAAAGAGTTTCTAAAATATGGGCCAAAAAAGGTAATTATACTTTTAAAAGTCAGTGTATAAGCCTGGCTCGGTGGCTCAGCCTGTAATCCCGCACTTTGGGAGGCTGAGGTGAGTGGATTGCCTGAGCCTGCGGGTTCGAGACCCGCCTGGGCAACTTGGCAAGACCTCATCTCTACAATAAATCAAAAATTAGCCGGGCGTGGTAGCGCATGCCTGTAGTTCCAGCTACTTGGAAGGCTGAGGCGGAAGGATCGCCTGA
>CAUYQG010241308.1:0-10544 GCA_963574415.1 Tarsius wallacei | reverse complement strand
TCAGATCAGTTGGTTGTAAGAATGTGGTTTTCTTTCTGGGTTCTTTATCTTGTTCCATTGGTCTATCTGTCTGTTCTTGAACTCTTCTTCCACCTCTGAGATGATGTCTTCCACTTGTTCTAACCTATTGCTTTAGCATTGTACTGTGTTTTTTATCTCCTCCATTTAGTTTCTTAGTTTTTATTTTATGTTGTCAAGCTCTCCTTTCACCTCTATTCTGAAACTTTCTTTGTGTTGGTTATCAGCTTTATCTTTCATTTCATTGAGCTTCTGTATAATCAATACTCTGAATATGTTACCTGACATTTCAGGAATTTCATTCTGGTTAGGTTCTGTTGTTGAAGAATTGTTGATTTCCTTTGGAAGGGTAATAGTCTGTTTTTTCTTTTTCTTTTTTTTTTTTTTTGAGTTGGAGTCTCACTCTGCTGCCCAGACTGGAGTGCAGTGGCTGCTCCCAGCCACTGCAGCCTCAACCTGCTGGGCTTCAGCGATCCTTCTGCCTCAGGCTTCCAAGTAGCTGGAACTACAGGCACACACTACCACATCCAGCTAATTTTTTGATTTATTGTAGAGATGAGGTCTTATGAAGTTGCCCAGGCGGGTCTCGAACCCGTGGGCTCAGGCATTCCACTCACCTCAGCCTCCCAAGGCATGGGATTACAGGCTGAGCCACCAATCCTGGCTAATAATCTGTTTTTTCATGCTTTCAGAGTTCTTCCTCTGGTTCATTCTCATCTGGATAAACTATGGTGGCTAATTTGTATGAGTTCTTTTGATATAGATAGCCTGTGTATGTAGGCTTTCCCAGGTGTTGACTATAATTGTGATCTTGTGGGGGGTGTGGGCTGGCTCACTGCTTCCTGTAAGGCTGTGGTGGCAAGGGTCTTGGGAGCCTTAATTTGCTCCTCAGTGATGTGTGCTAGCATCAACAAATTACCTGTTGTGATGTGTCATCCAACCTCCAGGCCAGCAGGCATTGCCTATGGGTAAGAGCTGACTACTTTTGATGCAGATGGGTATTTATTTGATCCTTGTTTACTGGAAGAAGCACTCTGTTGTCTCAGCAGTGAGCTGGTCTGCAGAATGCACAGTGGTCTGTACTCCCAGTTCAGGGGAGCACCAAGATGGGCAGGGTTACACCAGGCAGACCCACCTATGTGTTCACTGATGTCAGGCACAAGCACCTGCTCTGAGGCTGGGTCTGGTGTGTGGTCTCCAAGTGCCCATAGGTGTGCCTCAGGGAGGTGTTAGGGGACCTCTGCTGCCTTGAGTTCACTACTGTGGAAAGGGAGGGCAACTTGAGCTCTTAATCTAGCAGAGTGGGAGCTCCAGGTACTTGGGGATATGCCTGGGTATTGAGCAGACAGACTGCCACAGTACCAAGGGCTCCACCTCCCAGGGGAGGAATGGCTCAGGTTCCTACTCTACGTGACTGTTAGGGTGTGGAGCACAGGGTCTCGTGGAGCAAGGTTAGCTGCCCGGGAAGTGTGGGGCAGCTTAGGCTAGTAATCTGGGTGTGTAGAAATGGGGGCTTCCTGAGCCCTGGTACCAGCAGGGCACATTTCCCTGACAGACTCGAGGGCAGACGACAGATCACGGTGCCCCGCAATGACACCTGCAGCTTGATTCTGGGTCACAGTGCTGACCTTGACTTCAGGTCTCACTACCTGGGTGAAACCACAGGATCAAGAATCTCCTGCTGCTCAAGCTGCTGATTCAAGTGCAGAGGGGTGAAGTCCCTCCTTCTGGTCTCCTGCCACTTGGACTGCTTTCCCAGTTGTGCAGGAGTGGGAATCTCTCCTTTTGCTCAGATTGCGGGAGCATGCTACCCCAGCTAGTCTGGGAGGGAGACTTGGATTCTTAACAGTGCTGCTCACTGCAAAGGTCCGGGTTGCAAAACTGGCATTGGTTGCAAGAGAGAAACCATGGCTACAGCAACTCCCTTTTTTGCTGAGGGTGCAGGTTCCAGAGCATGGGTGTGGGGGCCCCCAGCTAGGCTCCCATTATTTAGGTTGTTATTCTGGGTGTTCTTAGGTGTTCTGTGGCCCCTTGGCATAACTGCCCAGAGGGGTAGGCAGAGAGAGGCACCCAGAAAGTGACACACAGAAACTGATTCCAGACCTCAGGTCTGACCCTGGCAGCCTCTCTTCCTGGGAGGGAAACACGATTTTGAGGGGTCCACCACTGTTCCCAGCCACAGACTGGGACAAGCCCAGTCTGGTTTAAACACTGGGGCAATCTCCATGCTCCCTGCCTTGCTCCTGCTGTGGGAGGCCCTTCCTTCACTCCAGAGCGAGCAGCCTTCTCTCTGGGCAGAAACCTAAGTGCCTGCAGTGGTTGCTGTTGCTGAGGCAATGAATCCTGGGCAAAAATGGTGTCTTCCTCACCGACTTGTATTTGGGAGAACACCTATGGCTTTACTGGGTGTCTTTCTCTCTCATCAACTCTTGGCCTCCCCCTGAGACAGCTCCAGGACCCAGGATTCAGGTTGTTCCCCCATGGCCTGAATTAAGCAGATCCCTGGTTAGAAGGTATGTTTCAACTTTCCATCCTGTCCTGTGTTCCAGGGTCACATTCACTTTTCTCTGCAGAGTGCCATCACAGGGGCTATTCACCCATCTTTTCTGCCCTGAGATCTGGGGTATTCTTTGCCATTCTGATGAACACCCACTTTCCTTCCTGAATTGGGGTTCACTTTGTTGGTGTTTCCACACCATTTCACTATGTTCCTGTTACAGTCCAATCCAACAATCAACTGCTTCCCTTACAGTTAATCAAATAGGAGAGACAGAAAGCTGGGAGAAATAAGGAGCTTTATTCTGATATCAGAAAACAGGCTTGTACCACCAAAAATCTGTGTGTTTGCGAAAAGTTTTTTATACAGTATTTATAACAAAAACAGTCCGTGTCTTATCCATCTCAGCTATTGATTAATAATGACTATATGTCTTGTGACCGTTACTCAGTTTCTTTTTCTTATCTCTGTTTAGCCCCCAAGAAGCTGCTGACATAAACCAGTGTTAAGATTACATCAATCTTGCCATTTTTTAAAAGTAGCAATCACCTTGAACGGTTTGGGGCTGTGTACTTTTTCAAGTAGGTTATATATAGTCTTTTACTTATTTCGGGAGTTTTGGTTTACAAGGTTTAGTTAAACGTGATACATAAATTTAATACAAAGACGTTAAAGAGAGTCCTTGTAATCCAAAGACGAAGGGAACAGGTACATCCTGGGTTTTAGGGGGTTTCGACAGAGCCCATTTTTTAACCTAGGTCTGGTGAGGCTTCTCCAAGAATGTACAATATTTATTTATTTAATCTCCTGCTTATCGGGGACCTCAGGGCAGGTGGTTGTGTTCCCTTTAGTACCAGCAAAAGTTACTAGAGCCAAGGGCAGTGAAGGGGAAAAAGGAAAAATGTTCACTTTTATAGTCAAGTGGCTTCCGCATTGAACCCAACTCAGCTACAAAGAAAGTTTTTCAATACAAGTGTCTAAGTATTTTCTAAATGACTGTTCTGTTACAACCAAAATGGCCTCTTTTCAGCTGATAACATTCCCCATTGTCAGTTATAGCCTTGATTTCTATATGGGGTGACTGGATTCCCTTGATTTGAACATTTGAATGGCCTCTTTTCTCTGTTGTGTGATGCTATTCCAGAGTCCGGCTGGAAAACAAACTTAAGTATCTAGGGCAATACAACCTTTTCTGGTGATTCTTTTATTTTTTAATTTATTGTTTATTTTGTTTTAAAGATGTGGGGTACCATTCAGGGTAAAGTGTACAAGTGGTTGTTGTACAGGTGAAGTTTGGGCCTCCCTTTGGTCCCCACTTAGCCTGGTTTGAGATCAGGTACCCATATTGATTTTCAGACAGTGACTTCTCCAGCCTTTTAGTTAGAAATTTGGGTTTAAGAAAAAGGTCAAATAAACAGCAGAAGGTTCCCGCATCACTAGGAAGGCTCATTCCTAGGGTTGTCTATTTCATTTATCTGGCGGGGTCCCACAGAGCTCAGAGGCATATTTCTAGAATTGTCCATCTGCTGACAATAGTCTCCACAGCAGTGATGCTGGCTTATGAGGAGGGACATGGATTTACCTGATTTTATAGCCAATTTCTTTCTTTCTTTCTTTTCTGAGTTGGAGTCTCATTCTGTCACCCAGGCTGGAGTGCAGTGGTGCACTCATGGCCACCCCAGCGTCAAGTGTTGGACACCGGCGATCCTTCAGCCTCAGCCTTCCAAGTAGCTGGAACAACAGGCGTGAGCTACCATGCCTGGCTAATTTATGATTTATTGTAGAGACAAGGTCTCGCCAAGTTGCCCAGGCTGGTCTCGAACCCATGGGCTCACGCAATCCACTCTCCTCGGCCTCCCAAAGTGCTGGGATTACAGGCTGAGCCACCGAGCCCAGCCCATAGCCAATTTCTTAAAAGAAAGACTCAGGCCTGGAGTTTAGCCTGAAAATGCCATCCTAGATTGGATTTATATTAGAGGCTATCATCATCCAGGGCCTTGATTTTTGTTCTTTTCCTTTTCTGGTCTCTGGCATAGCCTTTACAAGAGACGTACAAAGACAAAATAGCGAGAAATGTGAAGATGAGAGTTATTTCAGAGTTCATGAGGAATGGCCCGGCCTGAGGCTCCTGGAGGATGTCTGTCTCAGTTATTTCTCTGGTGCCTTTTTAAATCACAGGCAGGTTTCAGTGACCCAGCTCAAAGTCCAGAAGTGGTCAGAAATGTGGTCAGGCACTTGTCCTAGTTGTGCAATGTGACTTTAACTCGACTTTCCCTAACTTTGCAGCACAAGAGTCAGTCAAAACACCCAACGAGGTGGTCTTATAGTTGTCACTGTGAGTGACAAAAAGTTCCAAGATAGTCACCACTAAAAGCACAACTGACAAGATAATGTGGCCATTTGGTAGCATACAATAATATATCTTTATAAACTTACAACTTCTATAACTCTCTGTTACAGAACAGGCCAATGTTTCAAGGAAACCCTGTTTTTCTGAGACAGGGGCTCAGATATTGGCCTTGCATCAGTAGCTGTTGACATTAATGCTTAATTTGAAAACAGCTCTGAAATAATTTTATCTTTAAAAAAAATTAGCCCTTACAATCTCACACACTCACCTCTTCTGTGATAGTGTCTCTGGGCATAGAGAGATTGAATAATTTTAATTTTTGACCCTGTGTCTTATAAAGGCAGTTTATTTTGATTGTCATTTTTTTTTCTGGGCCTGAAGATGAGGGTCTGATTTGCCCAGAGTTACTTTTTTCAGTCTTAGGAGCCAAAGTCCTGTAACGTAACAGCACAAGGATTAATTAATAGAACACTAACTACAGATGCAAAAGTCTTACAACATTTTATTAAAATAAAATCATAAATTACTGTAAGAATAATATTTATGTAACCAAGGAGATAAAGTCCAAAAGCAATACCAAAAATTGCATGAATGTGAAGACTTTAATCCTTTTACAGTTCAGTTATTTTATTTTAGGACAGAATTTTATCATCTGAAATCAAATTTGTTCTCTTTTCTTTATAATCCTTTTTTTTAACCAAAAATACACCTTTTGTTCATAACTTAAAAAAAAAACTCTCTCTTACTTACTGGTTTCTTTCTATCTCTTTTTTATGAATAAACGAAATAATCTTTAGATTACATAATAGGATTACTTTAAATTTTAGTAGAAACTTAAGAAGCAAGAAATTCTGAACCGTTTGTTAGATCTTAGCATTTGATTGATAAGACCCTTCACATAATTGTAGAAACTTTTTCTATATTATAACTTTTTAAAATTGTATCTTGTTTTATTTTAAAGATGTGGGGTACCGTTCAGGATTAGGTATACAAGTGGACATCACGTAGGTAGAGTTTGGGCCTCCCTTTGGTCCCCACTTTGCCTGGTCTGAGGTCAGGGACCCTTTTTGATGTTGTTTCCCCCCACCCATGGCAGTATCCTGCTACTGCTAATCTCTTGCTTATAGTATTATGGTAAATGTTCAGAGTTCGCTTATGAGTGATATATTACAATTTTTTAATTGAAAGCTACCCAGACATGTAATGAGATTTAAAAACAATTTTAAGATTTCAAATCACATAAAAAACTTATCTATAGGCAATGCCTTATTCATATTTACTTAATTTATGTGTTTTAGCAGTTTGCTTAATTACTTATGAAAACCGAGATTTTAGACAAAGTTAGCCATCATTTTAAGTTATCTCCTGGTTGATTATTTTCAAAGCCTATGAACATCAGGTGTCATCTAAGTAAGAACCTTAAAGTTTAAATACAAGTTATTTTACCAGTAACTCAGATGACTCAGCTGTTTTTACTGAACCATCAATTTTAAATTAGTCTTACTGGTCAAAAAAATTTTATATACATAAAGATTATTCTGGTCTTGGCTAGGTTTACAGTCTTATAATCCTTATGCCAAACTCTAATACGTTAAAATATTTAGCAGAGGCAAATGCAAAACTTGTTTAATTAGTAGACCCAGACAAAAACGTATGCCGACAATTTCAAAGACACTTTTACTTTATCAATAATTTTAAAGCCACTTTCATTTACCAAAGAAGATTAAAGTTACATGAGCTTGGAAAGCATTTAGATATATTTATTTAATTTAAGAGTACTCATTTATTTATAAGTCAACTTGGTAGCATGTTAGACAAAACACATCACATGCACATACATGTAAACACATTTAACATACACACATGTACACAAAGATTCAGTCGTTTTTAACTTCTGAATTTTAGCCGTGAAATAATAATAGACTCACCATTTTACAAAAGATACCTGGATCCAAATTATATCTGACAAAATTGGAACCTGTTTGCATGGGTAAACTTCGTTTGTCCTGATAGGCAATCTCACAAAGGCTGTGGACCAAAATCGGGTAAAGCAGTTTCCACGGCAGTTTAATTTTTAAAACTTTTTTCCTTCAGTTTTAAATGAGTTTTCAATGTTTATATTTTAGGATAGAACTGACTGGACTATATAACAAAATTTTTGCTTAACCTTGAAAGAGTGAGCTTTATCTTAACACCAGTAGCTTAGTTAGCAGCAAATTCAAAGAGAGAAATTGAGAGCTTAGAAGACTTTATTTCACCCTGTAGTTGACAGTCAACTATTTGAGCTCTGAAATTTTCTTGTATTTTGCTCATCAGCTTTAAAATGTGCACAACCAAAGGCCTTAATATTTAACCAGCTAGAGTTTCAGGGCACTTGGCATGTCTTTTTTCAAACATAAAACAAACAGTAAAACCAAAAGAGGAGCCAGGCTTGGTGGTTCAGTCTGTAATCCCGCGCCTTGGGAGGCTGAGGTGAGTGGATTGCCTGAGCCCGTGGGTTCGAGACCCGCCTGGGCAACTTGGTGAGACCTCATCTCTGCAATAAATAAAAAAACAAACAAACAAAAAAAACTTAGCCAGGTGTGGTAGCGCGCGCCTGTACTTCCAGCTACTCAGAAGGCTGAGGCGGAAGGATCGTGGGAGCCCAGCGGGTGGAGGCTGCGGTGGCCGGGAGCGGCCACTGCGCTCCAGTCTGGGCGACAGAGTGAGACTCCAACTCAAAAAAGCAAGCAAGCAAACAAACAAACAAACAAAAACCAAAGGAGGAGACTGGATAATGACTGAAAGTTCTGGAGGAGAGACTGTGAGGGGTTGGTGGTTGAGCCTGGTCTTGGGGTCTAAGATAGTGTGATGGGTTAAGAATGTGCTGCCCGTGTAGAGTGCTCTTGCTGGCCGTGACACTAACAGTCATTTCCTTTCCTTCTTTCCCATTGAATGACAGAGGCAATCATGGGGCCCCAGACATCAGATGACCAATCCTCATTTGTGTCCCCTGGATGGGACATTAGCCACCCGTGGGTCTCTTGGGCAGCCCTTTTAAGCTATTCTGGATGATCTGGCATCATGGACTTTCTCCAACCCTCCATGTTCCGTTGCAGGGAACCAGCATGGATTAGAGTCTGTTGAGCATCCCATCAAACCTGAGGTCTACTTAGGGCTCACCCATAAGATCTCAGACAAACTATTTGTGTAATTCCCTATGAAGGAATCATGGGTAAGTCATGGGCACCACTCTCCTGACACCTTTGCAAGACCCTCTGTCACCTGAGAGTGCCTGTTTTACAGGCTGAAGGAAAGAGTGTCTCTTGTCTTTGACCTGGTCCAATCTAATAGATCTAAATGTTTTCCAAGTTCACGTAACTTGGATAACCTTTGGTAAGTGAAAATGGCTTTCAAATCATAGGTAAAGTAAAAGTGTCTTTGAAATTGTCAGCCAGTGTTTTTGCCTGGGTCTACTAATTAAATAAGGTTTACAGGTTCATAACGAAGACCAGGTTCATAAGAAGAGGGGCTTTCTTTCTCTGGGCTTTTGCCACCAACCCTCACACATTTGTATACAAACACAAAGACAAATCTGACAGGAAGGTTGTGGTCACAAAATAGCTGCTGGCAGATGCTGATAACCATGTAAAGACCTGATTTGACATGTGCAGACACAACCAAGCTCCAAGACTCAGCTCCTTGGGGCCTTAGGGATTTTTAGCATGCTTTTATTCCAAAATTAAAACCAAAACTAAAACCAGAAACAAAACCAACTGGCTTATCCAACTTGTTTCCAAGCAAAACCCCTAGGGATTACAAAGTACATATACAAACCAAAGGATATCCTCAAAGCCCTAACAGACCAAAAACGTGTTTCTCTGGTGCCGACAAAATGTCCAAAGAACCCAAATGGGAAATCTTCCAACCCCTGGCTTATGCTCTAGCTTTTAGCTTACGAACAAGCACATCTGCTTCCAAATTTGAGCGCCCACAAATGCTCATTCTCTCAGCTTCATCTTTGCAGAGGGATGGTGGTCGCATTCAGCGGGAGTGCTTCTCAGAGAGTCCCTGGAGCAAGAGAGCTCCAGTGGCTGCTGGGAATCTCCAGGGAGCAGCCCTGTAGGTGCCTGCCAGCTGAAAGCTGCAGGGGTCCCGGCAGGGTCACTAAATCATAGGATCCAATCCAACAATTGGCTGCTTCCCTCATGGTTAATCAAATACAAGAGGCACAGAACTGGGGGAAGTAAGGAGTTTTATTCTGATGCTACAGGATCAGGGAACAGGCTTGTACCACCAAGAACCTGTTTGTTTAAGCAAAGTTTTTATACAGTATTTATAGCAAAACAGGCAGTGTCTTATATATCTCAGCTACTGATTAATAATGACTACATGTCTTGTGACCATCAGTCAGTATCTTTTTCTAATCTCTGTTTAGAGCCCAAGAAGTTGCTGACATAAACCAGTGTTCAGATTCCATCAATCTTGTCATTTTTTAAAAGTTACAATTACCTTGAACAATTCGGGGGCTGTGTACTTTCCAATTGGTTACAGTCTTTTATTTATTTTGGAAATTTTAGTTTACAAGGCTTAGTTAAACATTTTACATAAATGTCATGCAAAGACATGAAAGAAAGTAGTTGTCGTCTAAAGACTAACGAAACAGATACATTCCAGGGTGTTAGGGAGTTTCAGCAGAGCCCGTTTCTTACATAGGTCTGGTGAAGGCTTCTCCAGGGACCTGCAGTTTTGTTTGTTTGTTTTTGCATCTTCTGTTTATAGGGGGCTCAGTGCAGATGGCTGTGTTCCCTTCAGTACCGGCAACAGTTACTAGATCCAAGGGCAATGAAGCAGAGAAGGAAAAATATTCACTTTTAAATGTTTAGCCCAACTCAGCTACAAAGAAAGTTTTCCAATACAGGTGGCCAAGTCTTTTCTAAATGATCGTTCTATTATAACCAAAATAGCCTCTTTCCAGCCTGTAACATTCTGAAGGGTGAGGCACACTTGAAAGCCTCTAGTCCTACATCTTGGGAAAACCAAAACAAAACTGAAAATACGATTTTATTGTCATTTTACATGATGACAATTTATTGACATTTTAAATGATGAATTAGACGAGGAGAGAATCATTGAACTGGGAGATAAATCTAAAAAAAATCAATGAGATAAATTAACAAGTAGAAATATTTAAGGAGAAGTTAAGAGAAAGGGAACTAGAATGAGAGAATCTGATATACCTCTAAGAAGCATCTGAGTAGATAAAAAATGGAGGATATTACACATTCGTAAAGGACAAAATTATGAACTTCACAGCAACTTGGATGGACTTAGAGTCTCTAATACTGGGTGATCTATCACAGAAGCAAAGAATTGAGTACCACATGTTCTCACTCATAAGTGGAGTTTTATGAACAATTATCCTAATACTATAAGAAAGGCTTTGGGAGGCTGAGGTGAGTGGATTGCCTGAGCCCGCGGGTTCGAGACCCGCCCAGGCAACTTGGCGAGATCTCATCTCTACAATAAATCAAAAATTAGCCGGGTGTGGTAGCGTATGCCTGTAGTTCCAGCTCCTTGGAAGGCGGAGGCGGAAGGATCGCCGGAGCCCAGCAGGTCGAGGCTGCGGTGGCCGGGAGCGGCCACTGCACTCCAGTCTGGCCAATGGAGTGAGACTCCGACTCAAAAAAAAAAAAAGAA
>CAUYQG010241303.1:0-11553 GCA_963574415.1 Tarsius wallacei | reverse complement strand
TAGAGAAGCATGAAGGACATGATTCCTTGATGTTTCTGTGTTTTTGCTCACACTGTTGAAAAATTACTAACATGTAAAGGGCTCATGGTTGATGCAGTGTAGTGTGATGGGTCCCGCACCAGCTTACTTCAGGTTTTATGTCCACTGCTTGAGTCCTAAAGGCCAAGGTCTTGGTGCCTAGCCAAGGAGCAGGTGTCCCTGAGAACCCAAACATCCCAGAGCATATCTGGGAACATATCAAGAAAAAATGTCTCATCATACCCAGTAGTAGGCAAAGAACCAGAAAATTAGCTTAAAAACAGCTTAGAGATGGGTGGCAGGGTGGATCTCCGGAGCTGTCCTGCTGCTGCCCAGGAGTACCCTGTATGTAAGTCCTAATAAACTCATCTAATTGTCCATCTGGACTTGTCTGGGTCATTGTTTAATCTCTGCACTCCTTCCAAGTTTAGGGAAATGTTGTTCTTTATGGTTCTGAGTTTTTTTCTTTTGCTTTATTTGCAATAACATGCAATTACCCAGACAACAGGTAACTGAAAGACGGCAAGGAATTCCATGAGAGAGCCACCTAGTATTGAGTATTTTAAGGAAGGACAAAGCATTTTACAAAATAAGTGAAATGAACCTTAACTTGGCCTTTATTTAGGAGACTTGGGCGTTTTAGTAGGTAGAGATGACTGAATAAGTGTCTTACAGTAGCATGAAAGAAGAGTCGGAACCCTTCCTTGTGGAGGTCATTGCTTAAGAATCAGAGATTCAACGCTTTGTTTAAAAGGTGTGTGTGTGTGTGTGTGTGTGTGTGTGTGTGTGTGTGTGTGTGTGTTTGTGTACACTCAGTTGTTTTAATTTGACCTTAAGTTCTATTTTAAAGAATAGAAGTCTATTTTTATTTTGATTGAGAATCTACGTATTCTCATTTTGAACGAGAATGTCTAGTTACACTGGTGGTGGTGATGCCACATTACCTGTGTTCTCGGTCTCATGTTAAAACCATTCTTGATGTGAGATAGAGTGTACTTGTGTAAGTGTTATGATTTAGAGTGAAAAGAAAGGTGATCTGTCCTCCAGGTGTAAAAGGAAAATTTCCCAAAAGGGAAGTGAACTCAAATTATTTGCCTGTTTAGAAGATACTAGAAATGAAACGGTGTAAAAACATAAAAAAATCAAGAAATATTTGTAAAGATATGGGTAGAATTTACTATGTGAGTTTAAAAAACCAAAAGACATTGAAATTAATTAAAATTTTGTGATTATTCTTTTATAGGTATACCCAGACAAATGATGGAAAGGATAAGGAACATGGATTACATCTGAATCAGTTCCTTGGAATCAGGCAAATTAAGCTTAAATATATTTTTAATATCTTATACTTTTTTTTTTTTTTTGAGTTGTAGTCTCACTGTGTCGCCCAGGCTGGAGTGCAGTGGCACACTTACAGTCACCCTGGCATCGACCTGCCAAGCTCTGGCGATCCCACTGCCTCAGCCTTGCAAGTAGCCAGAACTATAGTATGATGTCTGGCTAATTTTTTGGTTTATTGTAGTCCAAGTTGTATGGACTAGTCTCGAACTCGTGGGCTCAGGCATTCCACTCACCTTGCCTCCCAAAGTGCTGGGATTATAGGCTAAGCCACTGAGACTGGCCTTTTTTCTGATACTTTTAATACCAGGAGCACAAGCATGCTAGACTTATAAATATATTGCTTATCTGTTTCTTTTAAATAGTTATTTTTCTACTTTATTTTTGTTGTGTTTATTATATTTTTGAAATTAATATTTCAATAAATGTATTATTTGAATGTACTTTACAAGATTTTTACACTTATTTCCCAGTGTCAGTAATAACAAAAGTATATATGTATTGTTATCAATTACTGTTTTTTTGCTTGAATTAACTTGAAACTAAAAATGTGTTTTTAAAATCTTCTGCAATATTTGTCTCAACTGTAGATGTAGTTTGTGACTTTTATTGCTCTATAATTATAGATTCATTAAAGAACTTTTATTATGAAACTATCCCAAACTCCCTTTTAACCTTTATTAATGGAAATATGTCTTCATAATCAGTAGCTAGCAATTATATTCTGCTTTTCTCAGTGAATATTATTTCATATGCACATTTCCATACCCATCCTGGCCCATGGCCTTCTTTTAAGCCACTCCTCTACTGAACATTTAGTTTTATTTTCACTTTTTAGCTATTATGAAAGTATTGCTATGAACAGTTTTGTATAGATCAATTTTTCCTTGGGTCCTTTCTTGTAATATGTGTCAAAATAGAATTTCTGTCTCAAAAGGATGGAGGAATGTTTTATAGCATTTATTAATATAGCCAGACTACCATAAAAACAGTGAACTGATACAGTGCCCTCGCCTGTTTCTCAGCATTCCCACGAGATATGCACTTTTAATTATATATCTTTCTTTGATCATTTGTAAAGCACAGAGAGTACACATGAGTCTATGTATTATGTAGGAAAATATCTGGCAAGAAATTACCTTAGAAGATGCTGTGTAAGACTTTTTGTGGCATGATTTCAAAGCTCACCTAACCTGAAGGCTTCGTGATCTCACTGCTTAATTTTTTCAAGCAGTTTTTTTTCTTTAATATTTGCAGTACTACATCTATAAATGAGAAAAGGATGATAGAACAGTGTATAGAGAAAAAGAAACAGGATTATGAAGTGATTCATCAGAGAGCTGTAGCTGCAGAGGTACGTCCATGATGCTTGGTGACTGACAGATATGGCATTTGTTTGTTTTTGTGTTTCTTTACATATGAGACATAACAACCATTACTGAAAAGGGTGGAGGGCAGGGGATATCCTATCAGCCATAATACTGCCTACCTAAAACAACCACCTTTTTCTCTTGCCCATAGCATTGTAATTTTTTACCCTTATGCTTGTGTTGTTACGTATATTTATGTTATTGTTAGATGTACTTACAGTGTACACCAAATTTTGTAACCTGCTCTTTACTTAATGTTACAATTTTATTGTTTCATATACTATACACTTCAATTAGCTTCATCATATTTAATCAAGAAAAGTACCAAGAAGTAGCCAACAATAAAACATATTTGTCAGTACTTGAAAAGGAATTTGAAAATAATCCACTTATTAAAAATATATTTTTCCTTTACCATAGAATATATACCAGTGTTTGAGAAACTATTGAGACAAAAATCAAAGTACTGACATTGGGCTATATTTTATTTAGTTTCTGAAACACGATCATTTATGTTTTTCTAGCAGAGAATGGTATATGATTATTCTGGGAAAATAAGAAAAGGCTTAGCTTATACAGTCTGCAAACGTAAGACTTTTCAATTAAGAATTGATTACACAGCTGCTTCTTAGGAAAGGAAGGAAAAAAAGAGCCAAAGTATGAGTACTTTGTGGGTTCTACACCTACATCTATATTCCTGAGCTTGTTTCGTTCACATTTACTGCCATTTGGCAAGCGGATTTGCCTGGTGGGCCCTGTCAAGGTTACTGACACATGAATTGAAAGACTGTTTAATAAATCACTTGAATTACAAGGCCATTCTACATTACTGCAATGATTCTTTTTTTTTTTTTTTTTTAAAGCAGGGTTTATTGAGATGACAGAAAAGCTCCCACAGTGGGAGGGGACCTGATGGGATTGCCTTCCTGCAGTGATTCTTACAAAAATGGCCAGTTAGCTTGTAGAAAAGCCAGAGTATAAAAATTTTTTAAAGCGTGCCCCAGAGACTTTTGATGACCTTGCTGAGAACTTCTCTGAGGCTTTTCTTTTGCAGAGGATGCAGCGTTAAGAGTTACTCTGCTAAGCCCCAGCCCCTATTCACCATGGACCAGACCATAGTTAATGTACATTGGTGTGTATATGCAGTTAATGTGACTATGAGGTGGTTTATGGCTTAAGCAGAAAACCTTGTGCATTGTTTGATATCTACAAAAAGGATCATGTAAGATGCATAATTGTAGTGTCATTTTCTTTTTCTATTTTGAAATCTCAAAGTATAATTTGTGTTCATCTGGTTTAAATTACCACATAAACAAGGTCAGGAGATTCTGTTATCATGCTTATTTTAAGGAGAAATCGAAAAGTGGTTTGGAACCCTTAAAACAGTTTCAAGATCTCATGGCTAATATACCTAAATGTCCTCTAATCTTCTGGCAGGTATCTGTACTTGAAAACTGGAAGGAGAGTGAAGTGTTTAAGTTACAGATCAAGGAATCAAAAGCAAAAGCCTACCTTAAGAACTTGAAGCAAACGAGCAGGTAATATCGTCTCATGGGTATGACACAAAGTAAAATGAGAACCATTTGAGATAAACATTCATATTAGGCAGCCATTTTATTTTTATTTATTTTATTTATTTATTTTTTTACTTAAAAAATTATTTTAAAATTGTGGGGTATATTTAAGGGTTAGGTATACAAATATTCATTGTGAAGGTACCCTTGTTGATGAGGTATGCCCTGTTCCCCCTTCCCATAGTTTTCTGCCACTGTCAATCCTTTTCTTACAGTATTACAGTAGTTGTTCAAGGTCTGCTTATGAGTGAGAACATGTGATACTCAGATCTTTGTTTCTATGAAAGATCACTCAGTATTATAAACTCGAATTCCATCCAGGTTGCAGCGAAATTCATGATTTTGTTCTTCTTTATGGCTTCGTAATATTCCTTCGTGTATATGTACCACATTTTTTTAAAAGCTCTGAAAATTGACCTTCCATATGAACCCACCATCTCACTACTGGGAATATACCCAGAAGAACTCAAATCATTTTATTAAAAAGATACCTGCACATGTATGTTTATTGCAGCATTGTTCACAACAGCAAGATCATGGTACCAACCTCGTTGCCCATCAAAAGAGCACTGGTCATTTTATTTTTAGTAGTGCATTTGACACATGTTCAGTTGTAGAAAAGTCAAAACATAAAAACACGAATGATAAGAATTGCTCATAATTCCATGGAGATATAACTAGTTAACATTTTAAAAAAATTTATTAAGTATTTGAAAATGAAAATCTGCATTTTTTTTACTAAATAACATATGGGAAACTTCTTTTCATATTGATAATTGCTTTCCCCCAATCTAATTTTAAAGGTTTAATAGTATTTTTCAGCATACAAACTTGTCATAATCTGTAAAATACTACTGTGGTGGAATAACTGAATTGTTTGTGAATTTTTTTTCATATAAACTGCTATGCAGTGAACATCCTTATAGTTAAATCTTGTACACATTATGAGTCATTTCCATGTAATATGTTTCCGAAAGGAAGATCCCATTTTCAAGGTTTTAAAATTTTTTGCCAAATTGCTTTTCGTAATACCTATTATTCAAGAGTCTCCATGACAGAGTTATGGAGAATCATAAAAAGTATATCCACATATGCTAAATTTTTTCAACTCTCCACATAATCTCTACCTGTTTTTGTTTGTTTTCCTTTGTTTGTAGAATGACGTTTCCCTGGGAATCCCACAGGGTCTTCTTCACTCTAGCATGCAGGTTTCTGCATATGGATTACTTTTCATCTCACGTTCCATACACAGATTTTATTTTTTTTAAATCACAGGTTTTTCATCTTTCCTGGTGCTTGCTTTTTAATTCAATTTCAAGTCCTCCTCGTTAAACCATAGATTGTGTGGATCATGGAAAATATAGTTCTTTATATATAGTGCATAGTTCTTTAATTCTTCATTCTCCAAAATAAAGTTTTTTCTTAGAAAACTTTTCAGATTGAAAGTGAACTACTAGACTGATTCAGATTTTAGAATTAGTACAGCTGAGATGAAGACCAAGAGGTGCTCAAATGCCCATGATAAGCACTCATCATAGTTACATCATGGCTCATCTGGGAAATAAAGATGTCTCAGATTTATTTATCTATTAGTGTTGCCTTTGTCCAATAAGACTTATGGTATTGGGAATGCCATGCTAACTTGACCAATTCCACTAAAGTACAGCAAAATAGAAAAGGGGTAAAATGAATATTGTTTTTTCCCTAAGAAGTATAATGATTCTCACCATACTCACAGATCGGTAGTGTTTTTCATCAATTAGGAGTAGTAAATTTGCCTGTCATCTCCAATAGACCAGCCTCATAAGGTATAGAGATAATAAATTTAAGGACCATCATTTATTTTTACAATAGAATAGGGAATAAGTTCTTATTAAAATGTTTTGATAGTTTCAGTCTACTTTAAAACTTTTTTAAATCCAAAAGCAACCTTTAATGTTAAACATGATGATGTCCAATGAGGAATGGTCGAATTATCAAATTTGGGGAAATAAGTTGAATTCAGGAGCATATTTGCTCTCTGCCTCTTAGTTCTGGGTTTTTTGTTGTATCAATGAAATATCCTAAAATATCTCTAGTGCTAGTTGCAATTTTTTATTTAGGGGCTTTTATGTTTTTTAATTTCTAAAATAGATGTAAGCAGTTTCTTATTTTTGTACTTTTTCAGTGATTCTGCAGCATATCCCGACATTGAATCTAATATACATTTATGGGAATTATTTCTTTCTAATGTTACAAAAGAAATTGAGAAAGCACAGGTAAGTTATTAAAAAATATTTTCTAATTCTGTCAAAATCTTTGTGATACCTATAATTCTCAGAAGGCTAGTGTCATACTGAAACCATATATTTTTGGATCTGTTAATGGCAATAATTTATGTATTTTGAAAGTATTACAAATTTTTCATTGAAGTAATGATATTTTCTTAATTCAATAACTATCTTAAACTCTACCTTTGATTAATAAGATTAGTTATTTTTAATAAGGCTGCAGAGCTTTCTGATTAATGTGGTCTTATTTTGAACTTCCTCCCTTGACAGTTATGTTTCTTGGAAAGTGTTGACCATTTGTAATGTATACTAAGAAACAAAGTATTAATTGACGTTGTGGTTTTTCCATCCTTTCCCTTCTACCCACAGTCTCAGTTTGAAGAACAAATAAAGGCAATTAAAAATGGTTCTCGGCTCAGTGAACTTTCTAAAGTGCAAATTTCTGAGCTTTCATTTCCTGGCTGTAACACAGTAAGCCTATCACATGACATCATCGTTTTTTGGTTTTTTTGTTTTTTTTTTTAACCATAATTTCTTTCTTAACTGGCCAAAAGAGTTATTTGCTGTTGTTTTCTGGGAGTGAAGATGTAATGGAAGTAATTGCCTGCATGTTTTCATTATTGGTATTCTTTTAAGCTTTGTGACATTCTTATATAAGTAGAAAATCAGTTTTTCTATATCCATGGCTGAGATGATTATACTGTTAGCATTTGTTTCTATTACTTCCATGTGCCTCGACCTGTCTTCCTTTCCATATGCTGGGCTGTGTGTGGCATGTGTATGTGGTGTGTGTTTGTGTATGTGTATGTGTGTACATGAAGGAGACACAAAAAACCTGGAACTTATTTATAAAAATTTGTGTATTTATTCTTACATGTTTAAAATTAAGTCACCTCAAAGTACTCTCTGTTTGAATCAATACACCTATCAGGAGACTTTTTCCAGCTGGGTGCAGTGAGTCACGCTTGTAATCCCAGCATTTTGGGAGGCGGAGGCAGGAGGATTGCCGGAGCCCAGGGGTTTGAGACCAGTTTGGGCAACTTGGCGAGACCTGGTGTCTACAATAAATCAAAAAGTTAGCTGGGTGTGGTGGTGCTCACCTATAGTTCCAGCTGCTTGAAAGACTAAGGCAGGTAGAAGGATCGCCCGAGCTCAGGAGGTTGAGGCTGTGGTGGCTGTGAGCATTCCACTGCACTCCAGCCTGGGCAATGGAATGAGATGCCAACTCAAAAAAGAAAAAAAAGAAAAAAGAAAGATACTTTTTCCACTGTTCAAAATAGTTTTTGAAGTCATCCATTTTTTTGCTTTTTGAGTGCTTCTGCCATTTTTGGTTTCGCTTCTTTCATACCAGCAAAATGTTTATCTTTGAGGACTTTTTTCATCTCAGGAAATAAAAAAAAGTCACTTCGGGTGAGATTGGGTAAAAAGGGAGGATAAAAAATGGGGGTCATGCTGTTTTTGGTCAAAAACTGCTGAACACTCATTGTGGGATGGGCAGATTCGCTCATAAATCACTCATGAAATGGGCAAACATGTTGAAAGATTCTCCAAACAAAAATTCACTGAAGCTGAATGCAACCTTTCACAACAATTCTGGCTGGTACACTGATGCCAGTGGGTTCCTAGAACACTTGCCTAGCATGTGAAGCCTGTACTCAAAGAGACCTGAACTCCAAAAAATAATTCTTTGTATTTGGAGGTCACCCATCATATAGATATCCTGCCTTTGAACAGATAGTCCAAGAGTAGCAGATGCCTGTGATTCAAGCAGTGCCCTTTCTATTTCCACCCTGGATAATATTCTTATTCCTAGCTATATGGGGCCATAAGCTGAAAACCTAAAAATTAAGGTATTTTCTTATCAAATACAGAATAAAAACTGCAGGATTTTGTTGGCTTTGCATATCATGTTTTACTGCTAGTTTAAAGTATTTACTCTGAATCTTTTAAATAACAATGTTTGTGAAACCTAGTCTTTATTTTAAAATATGCAGCATAGTAATGAAAAACATTCATGGTATTTTATGGACTATAAAATATGACTAAATCTAATGTCACTTTATTGTATTCTGGAGAACATATTTCTTAGATTTGGATGTGGAGCAGATGGTCCATAAGTACGAAATAAAAATGAATTGAGCCCACAGGAGATCATACTTAGTAATTTAAGGAAAGGTCAGTTGCGGTGGTGCACACCTATAGTTCTAAAACTTTGACTATAATAATTTAAGAAAAGACCAGGTGTGGTGGCTCACACCTGTAATCCTAGCACTTTGGGAGGCCAAAACTGGAGGATTGCTGGAGCCGAAGATTTTGAGACCAGGCTGGGCAACATAGATTTTTTATCTATTCCTTCTATACCCACTCACCCCCGACCAAAAAAAAAAAAAAAATTAAAAATTAGCCAGTCATGGTGCCAATCATCTGTAGTCCCAGCTATTTGGGAGTCTGAGGTGGAAGGATTGTGTGCATCCAGGAGGATAAAGCTGCGGTGAGCCATGATCATGCCACTCATTGCATTCCAGCCTGGATGACTCCATTAAGAGATTAATTAGAGATAGGTTTCAGAATGTTTCAGCGTGGCAGTGAAATCTTCTGGATCCCAAAGACTGAGGAGATGATTTTCCCCAGCACCTGATTCGCATATTTCTGCTATTGCCAGATCTTTGCCCAGACCTGAAACACCTTTCTCACTCTCTACATCTTGCCTTCCCCAGAAAGCTTAGTCACGGTCTGCCCTCTGTTGGCCCTTTCTTTGTGGCCATTCTGGCAAGTGCTTTAGATCTTCTCAACTGAGATGACAGGCTCCTCCAGATAGCCTGGCCTTGAGCTTTTCTTTCTTGCCAGTAACTTTCATACTAAGCAGTCAAACTTTCTGTGAATTCATCTACAAAAAAAAAAAAAAGTATAGGTGTGAAAAAGTGTGACCACCTTATACGAGTAAAATATTCTGTCGAGATCCAGTTTTTCCTCTCTATTGAACCAAGAAATAGTTTATTTAGAAATAAAGATCACTTCTCACTTATAGTTTTTCCAAGTTCTTAGAGCTGATATGGAGAGAGAAAACTCTGGATCTCAATGAGATATTTTACTTATAGATTGTAATTTTTGTTTATATAATTTTACAAATGCTCAAAAGAGTTTTCATATCCAAAATTTTGGGAACTCTCAGCTTGCCAGGAACTTGAGTAATAAATAACGTTTAAAATCATTTACTTTGAGTCTCATTTCTCCCTCATTTATTCATTGGGTATTTAGTGGTGATCAAGATTAGATGTAGGCTATACCCTTAAAGTACATGTGGGCTTGGGAAAAGGTAGATTTTAAATCTATAATTACGAGCAGAGAGAGTAAGGTTTTTCATAACAGAATGCTAGAGCAGCATACATCAGGAAGCAGTAATCTAATCTAGAGGTGTAGGTCTTAGCAGAATATTTCCAGTTGCAAGTGTCAGTGAGACAGAGATCTGGATTAGGAATTTACCAGGACTGACAGATGTGTGTCTGAGGAGGGTAAGAGTGTTCCAATACATTTGGAAAGATAGAGAACATACTCTTTTCGTGATTATAAAGGTAGTTCAGTATGACAGAGTGTGCTACAGAAGTACCAAGGGACCAAAACGAAGGGAGCCTTATTTTTTAAGCCATGTTAAAGTAGTGTGAACTTTTCTGGCTTCACTAGGAAGCCAGTGTAGGTCCAAATAAAGAGGTAACAGATTTGTACAGTATTTCTTCCTTATTCATGGTTTCAGTTACCTGTAGTCAATCACAGTTCAAAAATAGTAAATGGAAATTCCAGAAATACGTATTTGTGAAGTTTTAAATTACATGTTTTTCTGAGTTATATGATGAGCTCTCACACTGTCCTACCCAGAATATGAACCATCCCTTTGTCAGCATCTCCACGCTGCAGCTGCTTTCTGTCTAGGAGATCACTTAGGAGCCTTCTTGGTATCAGCCTTCAACTGCATAGTATTGAAATGCTTATGTTCAAGTCACCTTTTTTTTACTTCATCATGGTCCCAAAGCTTGAGAGTAATGATGCTGGTCATTCAGATATGCCAAAGAGAAGCCATAAAGAGCTTCCTTTAAGTGAGAAGGTGAAAATTCTCCATAGGGAAAGAAAAAGGTGTATGCTTAGGTTGCAGAAAACTTGTAGTAAGAAACAGTCTTCTATCCATGAAATTGTGAAGAGAGAAAAGAAATTCTTGCATCACATAGATAGAGTTTGGTATTCTTTGTGGTCTCAGATATCTGCTGGGTGTCTTAGACTATATTCTCCAAAGTAAGGGAGATCTATGCTTTCTGAAGATGAATTTGTGGGTAGTATGGTATAGGGGAGGGGGTTGAATGATTTCCACCTGGCTCAGTGGAACATGGCAGAGGGAAGAGAACAGAAGTGAGAGGTATTTAGAGGGGTACAGGTGAAGGCAGCATGCTCTCACAAGACTTGGTCGCTGCATGTACCTGTGCAGAGTTGAGGATAAGTCCAGGCTTCCTTGGGTAAGTTGAACATTGGGGAAAGCATGGGCTTGAGGTCGCTGGTTCTGAACACATGGATTTTGAGTTGCCTTGTAATCTCCCAAGTGGATTTGCAGATTTGGATTTTGGAAAGATATATTCTAGTGGGTATTAATTACCAGCGAGGATGTAGTCATTGGAGACTGAGAGAATGTGAAAGGGCCTGGGAGAGGGGCGCATGCAGCAGAATGGGAAGGAGCAACAGCTTTTTAGGCTCAGACAGAGGCCAAAGAACTGCGAAGGAGCTCTGAGCTGCGGAGACATGAAGGCAGAGGAGGCAACCATTAGTGGAATGGAGAAAGCTTTGGGGCGTATCAGGGCAGTGATCTTTTTTGATTAGAACAGTGATCTTTTTTGATGAGTCAGCCATAAAGTTTAGCTGAGAAGGGGAGAAGTGCAAGTAGAAACTGAAGGAGGGCCAGTAGGTAGGAGAAATGTTCTTAGGCAGTTTTTCTAATTTTAT